>PVIA01012999.1:0-34599 GCA_004024845.1 Tonatia bakeri | reverse complement strand
TGAAGAAATTGTGGATGGAATTGTTTTCTTTATTTCCCTTTCTGGTTAGTTTGTTATTGGTATATAAAAATGCAACTTATTTCTGAATATTAATTTTGTATCCTGCTACTTTGCTGAATTAATTTATCAGTTCTAGTAGTTTCTTGATGGCATCTTTGGGGTTCTCTATGTATAGTATCATGTCACCTGCAAATAAAGACAGTTTTGCTTCTTCTTTTCCAATTTGGATGTCTTTTATTTCTTCTTTTTTTATTGCTTGTGGCTAGGACTTCCAATACTATGTTGAATAAGAGAGGTGAAAGTGGACATCCTGTTTTGTTCCCAGTCTTAAGAGGAACATTTGTTGTTTTGCCTGTTGAGTTTAATGCTGGCAGTGGATTTATCATACATGGCCTTTATTACATTTAGGTGTAGTCCCTCAATTTCCATTTTGCTTAGAGTTTTTATCAAAAATGTGTGCTGGAGTTTATCAAAAGCTTTTTCTGTATCTATTGATATGATCATGTGGTTTTTATCCTTCGTTTTGTTTATTTGGTGGATCACATTAATTGATTTGCAAATGTTGTACCATCCTTGACTGCCCAGAAAAAAATCCCACTTGATTATGATGTTTAATCTTTTTGATACATTGTTGTATTTTGTTTGCTAATATTTCATTGAGGTTTTTAGCATGTATGTTCATCAGTGATATTGGCCTTTTATTATTTTCCTTTTAATATCTTTATCTGGTTTTGGAATTAGAATAATTGCTGGCCTTGTAAAATAAGTTTGGGAGGCTTCCCTCCTTTTGAATTTTATGAAATAGTTTGAGAAGTGGAGGTGTTTGTTCTTCTTGGAATGTTGGTAAAATTCACCTACGAAGTCATCCAGTCCAGGGCTTTTTTGCAAAGGAGTTTGTGGATTACTGCTTCAAGTTCATTTGGTGAAATCTGTCTATGAAGATTCTCTGATTCTTTCTGATTTAGTTTTGGAAGATTGTATGTTTCTAAGAATTTATCCATTTTGTCCAGGATGTTGGTATATAATCATCCATAATATTTTCTTACAGTCTTTTGTATTTCTTTGGTGTCAGTCATTATTTCTTCTCTTTCATTTCTAATTTTATTTATTTGGTCCCTTTCTCTTTTTATCTTGATGGGTCAGGTTAAAAGTTTGTCAGTCTTGTTTATCTATTCAAAGAACTAGCTCTTGGATTCATTGGTCTTTTTCATCCTTTTATCAGACTAAATTTCATTTATTTCTGCTCTGATCTTAATTATTTCCTTCCTTATCCTCACATTGGGCTTTGTTTTTTGTTCCTTTTCAAGTTCCTTTAAGTATGAAGTTGGATTTTTTATTTGAGATTTTTCTTATTTTTGTTTGTTTTTTGGAGATAGGCCTTAATGCTATGAATTTCCCTCTTAGGATTGTTTTCCCAGTGTCCCACAAATTTTGGATTGTGTGTTCTCATTTTCATTTGTTTCAAGGTATCTTTTGATTTCTTCTTTGATCTCCTTTTTGGCTCATTCATTGTTTGAGGACATGTTGTTTAGCTTCCATGTCTTTGCATATCTTTCAGTGTTATTCTTGTGATTGATTTCTAGTTTTATAGCATTGTGGTCAGAGAATGTGCGTGACATGATTTCAGTCTTTTAAAATTCATTGAGACTTGTTCTGTGTCCTAGCATGTGGTCTATCCTGGAAAACATTCCATGTGCACTTGAAAAGTATGTATATTCTGCTGCTTTGTGATGAAATGCTATGTGGATATCTTTAAATCCATTTGATCTAGTGTGTCGTTTAAGGCTGCTGTCTCCTTATTGATTTTCTGTGTGGAAAATCTATCCATTGAAATCAGTGGGGTGTTCAAATCTCCAACTATTATTGTATTTCTTTCAATTTATTCTTTTATGTCCATCAGGATTTGTTTTATATACTTAGGTGGTCCTGTGTTGGTGTGTAAATGTATACTATGGTTATATACTCTAGTTGGATTGTCCCCTTTATCAGTATGTAGTGTCCTTCTTTGTCTCTTACTATAGCCTTGGTTTTAAAGTCTATCTTCTCAGATGTAAGTATTGCTGCCCTAGCTTTTTTCTTTTCAATTTGCATGAAATATCTTTTTCAATCCCTTTACTTTTAGTCAGTGTGTATCTTTTGATCTGAGATGGGTCTTTTAGAAGAAGCATGTATATGGGTCTTGTTTTCTTATCCATTCAGCTACCTTCTGTGTTTTGGTTGGAGCATTTAATCCATTTACTTTTAAGGTGATTATTGATAGATACATATGTAATGCCATTTTATTGTTAGACTGTTTTCCTCTGTTTTATTTTGTTTGTTTGTTTGTTTTTGGTCTTTCTCCTCCTCCTTAAAGCAAGCCCTTTAATATTTGTAGCAGTATTGGTTTGGTGTTAACAAACTCCTTTAGCTTTTTCTTGTTTGGGAAACTCCTTATTTCTCCTTTGATTTTGAATAATATCCACTTGCTGGGTATAGTAGCCTTGGTTGTAGGTCCTTGCTTTTCATCACCTTGAATATTTCACACCACTCCCTTCTGGCCTGAAATGTTTCTGATGAGTAATCAGATAATAGTCTAATTGGTGCTCCCTTGTAAGTAACTACCTGCTTTTCCCTTGCAGCTGTTAGGATTCTCTCCTTATCTTTAAGTGTTGTCATTTTAATTATGATGTGTCTTGGTATAGGACTCTTTGGGTCCAACTTGTTTGGGACTCTCTAAACTTCCTGAACTTGTACGACTTTTTCCTTTACCAGATTAAAGGTGTTTTCAGTTATTATTTCTTCAGATAGGTTCTCAATCCCTTGTTCAGTCTCTTCTCCTTCTGGCATCCCCATAATGCAGAGGTTATTACACTTCATGTTGTCCAAGATATTTCTTAAGTTCTCTCAATTTTTTTAAAATTCTTTTTTCTTTTTGCTGCTCTGCCTGATTGTTTTTTTCTACCCTGTCTCCCAAAACATTGATTTGGTCCTTTGCTTCATCTAACCTACTGTTTATTCTTTCCAATGTATTATTTATCTCAGGTATTGCATTCTTTGTTTCTGACTGATTCTTTTTCGTAGTTTCTGTCTTTTTTCATGCTATTGAGTACCTTATAATCATTAAACTATCTGATAAATGGCTTATTTATTTCATCTAGTTCTTTTGGAAAATTCTCTTCTTCTTTCATTTGGTGTCTATTTCTTTGTCTTCCCATTTTGGTTGCTATGTGTTTTCCACATTGGATGTTAAATTAACCAACAAACCAAACACTTGTTAATCTAATCAATCTGTAATCAGCAGTCAGGCTTAAGCACCATGTGGTGGGGTAGAGTAATTCCTGCTGGAATTCCTGGTGGAGATATTGCTTCCCCTCAAGCTGATGCCATTGAGAGGAATGCTGTGCCTGAGAGAGTTGGCTCCTACAGTATGGGGGATGACTCAGCACCAGTATCCTGGAGGCTGTTCCCTCAGTTCTTTATCCAGAGTCACCAAGCCCAGAATCTCCTCAAGCATCTCTAGTCCACTCTGCACTCCCTTTGTCACCACGCAGGATGAATAGCTGCAATGAAATTTTATTCTTTGGTCCTTAAATAGGCTCTCTGTCTGAAGCAGTCTCTCCCGGATGACAGAACCCCTGCTGCTTTTCACTGCTGGATGTTATCTAGGTTCCTTTATGGCTCCAGTGGTGTGGGCTGGAGAGCCCGGCTTGGGGTTTAGACCCCACACTTCTTGGGGAAACACCCCAAACACTGAAACATCCCTCATGCACTTCAGCTGCTGCCCATGGGAGCCCAGCCAGCCTTCTTATGTCTCCTCTGCCCTCTACCAGTCACATTGTACTGACGTATTTTCTTCTGTCTGTCCATGGTTGTAAGTCTTCTCTCTAGCTGGTGTTCAGCTGGTTATACAAGATGATCTCTCTACAATTTAGTTGTAATTCCAGATTGGTCCTGGGAGGAGGTTAGTATAACTTTCACTTACTCCACTGACATCTTGGATCTCCTGTCCATTTTTTAAATTGAATTGTTTGGGTGTTTTTTGGTGTTAAGTTGTATGAATTCATTATATATTTTGGATAGTTACTCCTTATCAGATGTATCACTTGCTAATATGTCTTTTGAATGAAGCATTTCCATTTATATTAAAAAGATTTTTAAAATTATTTTATTGTTCAGTTACAGTTCTCTGTATTTACCACCCACCACTCCCCCTCCACCCCAGCCAAACCTCTCTCCCTCCCTTGCTTCCACCCCTCATCTTGGTTCTGTCCATGCATCCTTCATAGTAATTCCTGAAAACCTCATTATCCCCTCCCCCTCCCCTCTGGTTATTGCCAATTGTTCTTAATTTCAATGTCTATGGTTATATTTAGCTTGTTTTTTTTTTTCTTTTGTTGATTATGTTTCAGTTAAAGGTGAGATCATATGGTATTTGTCCCTCACTGCCTGGCTTGTTTCACTTAGCATAATATTCTCTAGCTCTATCCATGCTGTTGAAAAGTGTAGAAGTTTCATCTTTCTTTCTGCTGTGTAGTATTCCACTGTGTAAATGTACCATAGTTTTTCTGATCCATTTACTTATGGATGGGCACTTAGGATGCTTCCAGCACTTGGCTATTGTAAATTGTGCTGCTATGAACGTTGGAGTGCATAGGTTTTTTTGGATTGGTGTTTAAAAGTTCTTAGGGTATAATCCAAGCAGTGGAATTTCTGGGTCAAAAGGCAGTTCCATTTTTAGTTTTCTGAGGAAATTTCACACTGTTTTCCATAGTGGCTGCACCAGGCTGCATTCCCATCAACAGTGCACTAGAATTATTGATAAGTATGTACTCATTGCCATTTTAATTAGTCTCTGTAGTTCTCCTCTGTTTCTTCTTGCCTTGATCTCTTCCCTAGTAGTTTGCTGTTTTCCTTTATTGTTTTTTTAGGTTCATTTCTTTTTTTTACGCTTTTATTTATTTTTAACACTTTCTATTGTTGTTTAAGTAAAGTTTTCTGCCTTTTCCCCTCCCCCTCCCCACCACCCCAGTCCTCTCCACCTCCTTCCCCTTTTTCCACCCCCCATTGTTGTCCATGTGTCCTTTAAAATTGTTCCTTTAAACCCTTCACTCTTTCCCCCCATTATTGCCTTCCCTCTCCCATCTGGTCACTGGCAACTTGTTCTTAATTTCAATGCCTTTGGTTATATTTTGCTTGCTTGTTCCTTTTGTTGATTAGGTTCTTATCAAAGGTGAGATCATATGGTATTTGTCCCTCATGCCTAGCTTATTTCTCATAGCATAATGATCTCCAGTCCTATCCATGCTGTTGCAAAGAGTAGGAGTTCCTTCTTTCTTTCTGCTGCATAGAATTCCATTGTGTAAAGTACCACAGTTTTTTGATCCATTCATTTACTGATGGGCACTTAGGTTGCTTCCAGCACTTGGCTATTATAAATTGTGCTTCTATGAACATTGGGGTGCATAGGCTCTTTTTGATTGGTGTTTCAGGGCTCTTGGGATATAATCCTAGTAGTGGAATTGCCAGGTAAAAAGGCAGTTCCATTTTTAGTTTTCTGAGGAAATTCCATGTTGTTTTCCACAGTGGTTACACCAGTCTGCAATCCCATCAACAGTGCACTAGGGTTCCCTTTCCTCCACAGCCTCTCCATCACTTGTTTGTTGCTTTGTTTATGATGGCCATTCTGACCAGTGTGAAATTGTATCTCACTGTGGTTTTAATTTGCATCTCTCTGATGGCTAGTGATACTGAGCATCTTTTTCATGTATCTCTGAGCCCTCTGTATGTCCAGCTTGGAGAATTGTCTGTTGAAGTCCTTTGCTCATTTTTTATTGGATTGTTTGTCTTCTTGGACTGGACTCATGTGAGTTCTTTATATATTTTGGAGATCAAGCCCTTGTCTGAAGTATCATTGGCAAATATGTTTTCTCATACAGTTGGTTCTCTTTTTATTTTAATGCTGTTTTCTTTAGCCATGCAGAAGCTTTTTATTTTGATGAGATCCCATTTGTTTATTCTTTCCTTTACGTCCCTTGCTCTAGGGGACATAATTGGTTAAAATATTGCTGTGTGGAATATCTGAGGTTTTCCTGCCTATGTTCTCCTCTAGGACTTTAATGGTGTCATGAATATATTTAATTCTTTTATCCACCTTGAATTTATTTTTGTGTATGGTATAAGTTGGTGATCCAGTTTCACTTTTTTGCATGTAGCTCTCCAGATCTCCCAACACCATTTTTTGAAGAGGCTATTTTTGCTCCATTATATACTTTTTCCCCCTTTGTCAAATATTAATTGACCGTAGAGACTTAGGCTTGTTTCTGGGCTCTCTATTCTTTTCCATTGGTTCGTCTATCTGTTCTTATGCCAGTACCAGACTGTTTTGATTACAGTGGCCTTGTAATACAGTTTGGTATCAGGTATTGTGATCCCTCATACTCTGTTCTTCTTTGTCAAAATTGCTACAGTTTTTTGGGGTTAGTTTGTGTTTCCATACAAACTTTTGAAATACTTTTTCTATATCTTTGAAATATGTCATTGGTACTTTAGTAGGGATTGCTTTGAATGTATGAATTGCTTTGGGTAGTATGGGCATTTTGATGATGTTAATTCTTCCAATCCATGAATACAGTATATGTTTCCATTTGTTTGTGTCTTCCTTAATTTCTTTCTTCACTGTTGTGTAGTTTTCTGACTACAGGTTTTTTACCTCCTTGGTTAGGTTTATTCCTAGGTACTTAATTTTTGTTGTTGCTATATGATGGGATTTTTTTCGTGATTTCTGTTTCTGATGTTTCACTATTGATATACAAAAATGCTTTGATTTTTTCCATATTGACTTTGTATCCTGTTGTTTTGTCAAATACATTTATTAGGTAGAGCAGTTTTTTGGTGGAGTGTACAGGATTTTCTGTGTACACTATCATGTCATCTGCAAATAATGACAGTTTTGTTTCCTCTTTTCCAATTTGAATGCCTTTTATTTCCCTCTTTTGTCTGACTGCTGTAGCTAGGACTTCCAATACTATGTTTACTAGAAGTGGTGAAAGTGAACAACCTTCACTTGTTTTTTATTTTAGTGGGAGAGTTTTTAGTTTTTGCCCATTAAGTATGCCCATTGATTATGATGCCTATTGGGTATGATGTTGGTTGTAGGTCTTTCATATATGGTGTTTATTATGTTGAAGAATGCTCACTCTATTCCCACTTTGCTGAGTGTTTTTTTTTATCATAAATGGGTGCTGTACCTTATCAAGTGCTTTTTCTGCATCTATCGATATGATCATGTGATTTTTATGTTTGCTTTTATGTGATGTATTACATCTATTGATTTGTAAATATTGTCCCATCCTTGCATCCCTGTGATGAATCCTACTTGGTCATGGTATATGAGCTTTTTAATGTATTGCTGGATGCAGTTTGCCAGTACTTTGTTGAGGATTTCAGGTTGTATGATCATCAGTGATATTGGCCTCAGATTTTCTTTCTTTGTTGTGCCTTTATCTGTTTTTGGGATTAGGATGATGCTGGCTTCATAAAAAGAGTTTGGGAGTCTTCCATCTTCTTGGATTTTTTGAATAGTCTGTGAAGGATAGGGGTTAGCCCTTTCTTAAATGCTTTGTAGAATTCTCCTGTGAAATGGCACAGTCCAGGACTTTCATGTGTTGGTAGTTTTTCGATTACTTCTTCAATTTCGTCAGCTGTTATTGGTCTGTTCAGGCTTTCTCTTTCTTCTACATTGAGTTTTGGAAGATTATATTTTTCTAGGAATTTGTCTATTTCACCTAGGTTTTCAAATATCTTGGCATATGGTTCTTCATAGTAATTTCTTACAATCCTTTGCATTTTTGTGGTATCAGTTGTAATCTCTCATTTCTGATTGTGTTTATTTGGGTCCTCTGTCTTTTTTTTTTTTTATGAGTCTCCTTAAAGGCTTGTTGATTTTGTTTATCTGGTCAAAGAACCAGTTGCTGGATTTATTGATCCTTAGAATTGTGCTTTTAGTCTCTATGCCATTTAATTCTGCTCTGATCTTGGTTATTTCCTTCCTTATACTTGCTCTGGGCTGTCGTTGTTGTTCCTTGGTTCTTGTACGTGTAGGGTTAGGTTGTATATTTGAAATGTTTCTATTTTGTTTAGGTAGGCCTGTATCACTATGAACTTTCCTCTCAGGACTACCTTTGCTGTGTCCCATAAGTTTTGTATCGTTGTGAGTTCATTTTCATTTGTTTCCAGAAACTTTTTGATTTCCTTCTTGATCTCATTCTTGACCCATTCTTTTTTTCACAGCATGCTATTCAATCTCCATGAGTTTGAATGTTTTTGAGTTTTTTCCTTGAGGTTGGTTTCTAGTTTCAGGACCTTGTGGTCTGAGAAGATACTTTCTATGATTTCAATTTTCTTGAATTTGTTGAGGCTTGTTTTGTGTTGAATATGTGGTCTATCTTTGAACATGTTCCATGTGCATTTGAAAAGAATATATATTTTGTTTTTTGGGGGATGAAGTGCTCTATATATATTAGTTAAGTTCATTCCATTTAGGGCATTGTTCAATGCCACAATATCTTTGTTGATATTTTGTTGGGAAGATCTATCCATTTTTGACATTGGGGTGTTGAAATTCCCTACTATAATTTTGTTGTGTCAATATCTTGAAGTCCTCCAAGATTTTCTTTATGTATTTAGGTGTTCCTATGTAGGTGCATGTGTATTTGTAATATTTATGTCTTGTTGATGGATTCTTCCCTTCAGTATTATGAAGTGACCTTCTGGGTCTCTGTTTATGGTGCTTTTTGAAGTCTATTTTATCTGATATGAGTACTGCTACTCCAACTTTTTTTCCCCTGTTTGTTTGCTTAGAAAATTTATTTCCAGCCCTTCACTTTCAGTCTGTGTAGGTCTTTTGTTGTGAGGTGGGTCTCTTGTAGGCAGCATATGTGTGGGCCATGCTTTCTTATCCACTCAGGTATTCTATATCAGTTGAGTGGAGCATTCAATCTTTATGATTAAGGTTATTATTGATAGGTAGTTACTCATTGCCATTTTTTTTGTACCTGTGTTCCTCTGTCTCTCACTCTTTTCCTTCCTTTTCTTAAGGCAGATCCTTTAGCAACTCTTGAATAGCTGGTTTGGAGGAGGTGTATTCTTTCAGGCTTCTTTTGTCTGGGAGGCCCTTTATTTGGCCTTCGAGTTTAATTGAGAATCTTGGTGGATTAACTATCCCTGGTTACAGGCCTCTGGTTTTCATTACTTGGCAATTTTTTTCCCCATTCCCTCCTGATTGCGAGCTTTTCCATTGAGAAGTCAGGTGCTAGCCTTATTGGGGTTCCTTTGTATGTTACTTCTTGTCTCTCCCTTGCTGCTCTTAAGATTCTCTCTTTGTCTTGGAATGTTGCCATTTTAATTATGATGTGTCTTGAAATGTTCCTCTTTGGGTTACTCTTTATTGGGCCTCTTTGTGTTACCTGGATTTGTGTGACTTTTTCTCTCATCAAATTAGGAATTTTTCCATCATTACCTTTTCAAACAGGTTTTCTATCCCTTGCTTTTCTTCTTCTCCTTCTGGTGTCCCTATTATGCAGACATTATTACAGTTTACATTGTCTTGCAGCTCCCTTACTATCTGTTCATTCTTTCTGAGTCTATTCCTTTTCTTTCTCTATCTGGATGTTTTTTCTACCTTGTCCTCTAGCTCATTGATTTGATCCTCTACTTCATCCAACCTGCTTGTAATTCCCTCTAGTGTGTTTTTTATTTCTGAGATTTTAGTGTTGATTTCTTCTTGGTTTTTGTTTATAGTTTCTATTTCCTTTTTCATGCTTATGTAGTTCTCACTCAGTTCCTTGTAGTTGTCTGTGAGTTCCTTGAGCATTTTTATAACCATTATTTTGAATTCTATATCTGATAGTTTGGTTACTTCTATTTTGTTTAGCTCTTTTAGTGGGGAGTCTTCAGTTCCTTTTGATTGCATGTTCTTTTTTGTCTCCCCATTTTAGTTGACTTTTTGTTTGTTTCTGCGCTTCCTGATGTTTTGCTTTGTTAGCTGTCTTTGTAGGGTGAACTTCTATGGTAGGAATTCTATGAGGTTCAGTGGTGTGGTCTCTTTGACCTTCTTGTCTTGACCCTCTAGATTTGCCCTTTTCTGTTTGTGTGGGCTCTCTTGTTGTACTTGGGCTTTTACCTTTTGGTGCTTCCTTTGTTGGTGGTTTTTCTCCTTCATCAGGTATAGTAATGTTTGCAGCTCCCACCTATTCTTGTATGTGATCAGTGGCAGGGGGTAGGCAAAATGGATTAAGACAGCAGGAGAGTATTTTACGAGATTTAAAATACCTACAAGTAGAGAAAAGATAGGAGCATTAACTGTGATATTTTACCCAATTAGCCACATTTTATAAAACATGAAAGAGAAATGAGACTATTATTAGAAGGGAGGATGATTGTGAGCTGAATCCAGAAAAGAGAATGTTTGTGCAAGGTTAGATGATGAGATATAGTGAAATTAAAGGATAGAAAGCAGGTGTAGTATGAAAGAGAATAGAGTTAACTGCAACAATAATAATCCTTAGGATTGAAGTGAAGTTGACTGAGATCAGGGAGGGTTGCTGTGTAGTATGTACAATTGTATGGAACAACAATTATTTACAATAGTACTTGCTGCCATCTTGTTTCTCCTGTTTAGGTTAATTTCTGTTTGTTCTTTGTGTGCTTATAGGTTTTTAGTTTGTGGTTGCCATGAGGTCTATGTACAACAGTCTATTTTAATAGGTGTTTAAGTTCAAATATATTGTATAAGGACTGTGTTTTTTACTTCCCCTCAATACGTTATAGTATTGATGCCATATTTTAGATCTTTTTGTGTTGTGTATCTAACTTCTTATTGTTTGCATTGAGTTTGATATTTTTTTCTTTTAACTTTTGTAGTATTTTTTTACATGTCAGATTGCTGTATTTTTTTTTTTTAATATTTGGCTCTACCTTTGAGAATTTTTTCTTTCTCATGTTAAAAAAAATTCTGGCATGGCCTTCCCTTTTCTAGTGAAAGAAGACCCTTTAACATTTCTTGTAAAGCTGGTTAAATGGTGGTTAAGTTCTTTAGTTATTGCTTGTCCCAGAAAATCTTTATTTCTCCTTCAATTCTGAATGATAACCTTGTTGAGTAAATTATTCTAGGTTGTAAGGTCCTTTCATTGAGCACTTCAAAGATATTTTGCCATTCCTTCTAGCTTGTAAGGTTGCTGGTGAAATATCACCCAATGGCCTGATAGAATTTCCTTTGTACAAAACTTGTTTTTCTCTTTCTTTCTTCAAGATTGTCTCTTCACCTTTAACTCTGACCATTTTAACTAAAGAACATGTCTTGCTATGGGTCTCTTTGGGTTTATTTTTTTAGAACTCTTTTTGCTTCCTGGGCCTGGGAGTCTGTTTTCTTTCTCAGGTTAGGAAAGTTTTCAGCCATTATTTCCTTAAATAGAGTTTTTGTTCCTTTCTGTCTTCTTTTTCTGAGATCCATATAATGCAACCATCTGAGTGTTTGATATTATTTATCCTGGAGATCCCTTAAACTATCCTCTAGCTTTCTAATTTTTGAAATTATTTTTTATTTTTTCTCTTCTGATTGATTTCCACTAGTCTGTCTTCTATGTCCCTGATCCATTGTTCTGTGTTAGATAATCTGCTGTTGATTCCTTCTAATGTGTTTTTTACTTCAGGTGTATTCTTCAGGTCTGCTAGCTTTTTTCTTATACTTTCTAACTTATTTTTTAAATCCCTACCTGGGGTACATTTTTAAAATTGATTTTAGAGAGAGAGTAAGGGAGGGAGAGGGAGAGAGGAGAAAGAGAGAGAGATGGATGTGTGAGAGAGAAACATCAATCCATTGCCTCCTGTATACTCCCCAACCAGGAATCTAACCCACAACCTAAGTATGTTCCCTGACCAGGGATCAAACTACAACCTTTTGGTGTATGGCTCCAACTAACTGATCCATCCAGCCAGGGCTATTTTCTAACTCTATGTTGAAGTTTTCCCTTAGTTCCTGTATTCCATTTGAGCTTGGAGAACATCCTTATGACCATTTCTTTGAATTCTTTATAAGGCAAACAACTTATATCCATTTCATTAAGTTTTTTTTTATCTCGGACTTTTTTCTTCATTTGAAAATATTCTTCTGTCTTTTAATTTAGTTTTAAAATTTTGCTTGAATTTCTATGAATATTTTCATAGTTTGTTTATATGAATTAGAAAAAATAGCTCTCTCTTCCAGTGTTGGAAAATTGACCTATGTAGAAGAAGTCTCTGTGTAGACTCTGTGTGTTGGGTGCTTCTGACAAGCAGGTATTTAGGAGCCAGGCAGTTGCTTAATGCATCTGGGGCACTGGTCTACCTAATTGGGGCAGCTCTGGGTGGGGAGGCCAGGTATGTGTAGTAATGTTCTGTTGATCTTGCTTGCTCCCTTGTTTGGGTCAAAATTGGCCCAGATGATGTGTCCGGGAACACACTGCAACTACTTTGCAGGCTGGCCAGAGCATCTGCATAGAAGCCCTGTCCTCCCCATGGAGGCAGAAGGGGAATATACAATAGCAGAGGAATCCTGCAGGTCCCAGCCTCTCTATTTGATCTCTTCCTTTTGTTTGTTGTTCATTCAGTGTTCAGTGGTCTTGCAAGAATAATGCTACTTATTGTACATGCATGCATATTTGAGTATGCTCACAGAGAGGATGAAGTCAGTGTCCTCCTACTTGGATCTCCTGGTATCATAAATTTTAAAATTGATATTTTGTTGTGAAAAGTGGAACAGAAAGTAATTATAAGGATATACTGGACTATCTTTATCAACATATATCTTCAAAATCTGGGACTTGGGTTTGTAGAATGAACCGTGGCCACAGCAGGTTGGTTACAAAGGTGTGATCAGTGCCTTAGCATGTGATTTCTCCCTTTAACTTGCAGTGTGCATTGGTGGCTGTTGCTCTTAGGTATTTAGAAGAATTTTTCCAGTTTTATTGAGATATAAATGACATACTTCACTGTATAAATTTAGGGTGTTCAGCATAATGGGGTCACTTACATATATTGTGAAATGATGACCACAGGAACTTTAGTTAACATCTGTCATCCAGCAGAATTTTTTCTATATGTAGCTTTTGGGAATTTTATTTATATTTAAATTTATTTATTTATTATTTAATTTATTGGGATGACATTGATTAATAATATTACATAGGTTTCAAGTATACAGTTCTACAACACCTCAAGTCAAATCTTCTGTCACCGTCTAACAGAATTTTTGATGTAAGATTTTTTTCACTCTTCTGGTCAAGGTGGTGGCAGGTAAACACAGCTCGACTCCTTGCGCAACCACATCAAAATTACAACTAAATTATAGAACAACCATCACTCAGAACTATCAGAAATTGAGTTGAATGGAGGTCTGACAACTATGGAATTAAAGAAACCACATCCATCCAGACTGGTTGGGGGTGGAAATGCAGATCTGGTCCTGCATACATGTGTGGTGGATAAAAATTCAGGTGAGATATGTCGGGAGTGAGGAGTCCCAGACACATAACAGGCCCCAAGCCCTGGGTTCTAGTGTCAGAAAGATAAGTCCCCATATCTTCTGGCTGCAAAAACCAGCAGGGATTGAGTCAATGGAAGAAACTTCTGGAGTCCCAAGCAGTTCTCCTTAAAGAACCTGTTAGGAACCACCCTGCCTGGTTTCAGAAGCTGTAACCCCCCATGGCTAAGACTGAGTGAGAGACCTTGCGACCATAAGCCACTAAGGAAACAAAACTTATCTTCCTGGTAGAGGTGCTGCCTCTGCCCCCTTTTATTTCACCCTGCTTGGCTCTGGGCAGATGACTGGTTAGCCAATGACAGGTAAGATTCTTCAAGGGAGGGATGACCTAAGACAGGCACAGTCATGTGGAGGCCCCAAGGAAGGACGTATGGGGCTATAGGAAAAGGGGGTGATGGATCCTCACCCCTCAGCTTTGACATAGCCTGAGTCCTCATTATGTCTTCAAGGAGTCTCCTAATCTCTTGGCTACCTTACTTCCCCTGCCTGACTTAAGCCTGAAACAATGCCAGAGGGTGGTGCAGCCCTGGGCAGGAACAGGTGGTTCCCTGGGGCAATCAGGCCTAAGAAAGAATACATAAAATCCTGTGAAACCCACTTTGCTAAGAATGCCCTCAATTTTCTGATAAGGATCCAAGCATGAAATGAGTTTGTTTCCCAAAGTTTTATAGCCCTTTAGCTAGCTGACCCTGACTCAGAATAAGCCCTCATAGTTTGTATGTTATCTATTGTTTGATCCTTACTGTCTGACAATGATTGATGAGCTTTACCTATATTTCTGTGCAAATTTAACCCAATAAAAGCCCATTGAGGAACAGGCTCCTGACCCTTCCCTTTTGAGAGATTGGCCACCTTTCCTCCCTAAGCAGATCATGTCTTAGTAGACTTATTCTCATCAGTGGTGGATGGGGGGGACCCTGCAGGTGGAGCCCCCCAACAAAAACCCACACATGAACTTACTCAAACTCTGTCCCTCTGAGTTCCAGCATTGGAGTAGAAGCTTGAAAGTCACCAGTGGCATAGAGAGGAACTGAAATGGCTGGCATCAAGGTGAGAGCCGGGAGACAGCTTTCTCCCAGTCAGAAAGGCAGGTAGAGCCACGGAGCTTGCAGGTGGGTATCATATGTGAGACTCCATCAACCTGGTAACACTCTTTGTCCTGCCATGGAGACCCCCTAAGGCTCTGTCCCACCCAACTTACAGCTGTTAACAGTGGCTTTTCATTATGAATGGCAGGTCTTGGCTCATGCTTTGCAACATCCTAAATCCTTCCAAACAAGCAATAGCTGGTCTTACTGACCTCTTGCTAAGTGGCCCCAGGCATGTCACTAGCAGCAGCCAGACTATATTTACAGCTTTGCTTCACTTGGGAATCTCTAAGCCCAGCACAAGTAGCAGCAATCGCAGATTGCTATACAGCTCAGTCAGGATGACCCTCTGTAAAACACAGGTGCTGGCTGAGGTTGGTTTACACCAGTTGGGAAACCCCAGGGTCTGAGCACCCAGTGGACAGCTACAGGCCATGTTATTGTACAACTACCCTATCCCTGCAGAGCTGATTCCCCATGGAGGGCAGAGGTTGGTGGTCAGTGGTCATAGTCAATCCTTGTAACTTACTGGCCTGGGTAAATCCCTCCCATCAACCTGCCAACAGCAACTAGTTTTCACCTATAAGAGGAGGGTGTAGTCAGCTCACAAGAAGGGCACACCTCCAGTTCCAAACTTAGGTGATAGGGGAGGCTGTCCACTGGACCCTACAGGACATTTACTACATTGGGCCGTGATACCAAAACAGGGAGTCACAGCAGACCTACATAGAAACAAACACAGGGAAGCAATAGCTGGTCTTGCCAAAACAGGGAGTCACAGCAGACCTACATAGAAACAAACACAGGGAAGCTGTCAAAATGAAGGGACAAAGAACATGGCCCAACTGAAAGAACAGATCAAAACTCCAGAAAAAGAGCTAAATGAAATGGAGATAACAATTTATCAGATGCAGAGTTCAAAACACTGGTTATAAGGATGCTCAAGGAACTTAGTGAGGAACTCAACAGCATACAAATGATCTAGTCAGAAACAAAGCACACATTAATTGAAATAACAATTTACAGGGAAACAACAGTAGAATGAATGAAGATGAGAGACAAATCAATGATATGGAACATAAGGAAGCAAAAAACAGCTGATCATGACAGCAAGAAGAAAAAAGAATCCAAAAAAAGCAAGCATAGTGTTAGCAGCCTGAGGAACAATGTAAAGCATTCCAACATTCACATCATATGGGTGCCAGAAGGAGAAGAGAAAGACCGAGAAATTGGAAATTTATTTGAAAAAATAATGAAAGAAAACTTACCTAATCTTGTGAAAGAAATATAGATGCACGTACAGGAAACATGGAGAGTCCCAAACAAGATGGATATAAAGAGGCTCACTATAAGACACGTCATAATTAAAATGCCAAAGGTTAAAGATAAGGAGAGAATCCTAAAAGCAGCAAGAGAAAAGAAATTTATAACCTATAGGGGAGTTCCCAAAGACTTCAGCTAATTTCTCAGAATAAGCTTTGTGGACTAGAAGGGACTGGCAGGAAATATTGAGTCATGAAAAGCAGGGACCTACAGCCAAGATTGCTCTACCTAGCAAAGACATCATTTAGAATAGAAAGGCAGATAAAGAGCTTTCCAGACAAGAAAAAGCTAAAGGTTTTCATCACCAAAGCATCATCACAAAATTGTTATTACATGAAACTTTAAAGGGAGTGATTTAAGGAAAAGAAGATCAACACTACAAACAATAAAATAGCAATAAATACATATCTGTCCACAATTGAATCTAAAAAAATAAACTAAGAAACAAAAATAACTGAGACAGAATCATGGATACAGAGCACATTTTGATGGTTTCCAAATGGGAGTGGGGTGTGGGGGAATGGGTGAAGAGGTAAGGGGATTTAGAAGTACAAATAGGTAGTTACAAAATAGTCATGGAGATGTAAAGTACAGTATAGGAAATGGAATAGCCAACAAACTACTCCATTTGGGTATTTGCATAACCCATGGGCATGAACAATGGTGTGGGGATTGCCTGAAGGAGTGGGGCATGGAGGGGGGCAAAGGAGTAAAAATTGGGACAATTGTAATAGCATAGTCAATAAAATATAATTAAAAAATACATTTTCTTCACAGGGTAGATGGTACATGCCAAAATAAGAAATAGTATCTTCTACCATTCTATTTGGAAAGAAAGTGAAATGGATATTCTTTGTGTGTATTCTTCCTCTTGCTTCACAGCCTGCATGGTCATCAGGGTGATAGACATCCAGTTCTGAGACTGGACAATTGATGTGATGGTCACCAGGGAAGCCAGGAAGACAGGCAAGAGAGGACTTTTTGCTATTTGTGTTAATAGTAAAATAGAATTCTTACTTAGAATTCTTATTATTTTCCCACGATATTTAGGTCTATATCTTGGAAAAACATTTTTAAAACTTGCTTTTAATTTTAAAAATATGTAGGCATACTGACATCTCAATAGCACCTGGCACATTGTGCTTGTAACTGGCTCTTGCATTTCCCCTGTCCCCTTATGAATACCTTCAAAGTATGTATATGTTTTTGGTTGTGATTTCTGTTGTCACTAGTGGACATATCTAGGAACAATTGATACTGGAAAATAAAGAGTTAGAAGAGTGCAATGAGGACATTCAGAGCTGAACAATTTGTTGTGCCTTCCTTACACAGGGTAAGGACACACATTAGTGACAGTGTGCATAGCCTAGCTGGGAGAAACCAATTTAAAAAACACACATGCAAATTTTTTTCCTAACCATTTTGTGGGATGTTGCAAAACATCCTGGCTGTTGCCTCTGAATTCTAGTGTGTGTACTGGGCTGGTAAGTGACAGCATTGTGGGATTTTTGTTTCTGATTAGTAAAAAGAGGACTTTTACTAGTCTGTGAAGATATTAGATTTACAACTACTATTTCTGAAGGAAGCCATACTCTGAACATCCCTTTACTCTATGGTTGACCAAGTTTTCCCTCTGTTCCTGCCTTCCTCCCATCCTGTTTTTCTATTTTTCTCTTCTTCCTCCTTCCTTTGTTTTATTGTGTGGAGTTGACACCAGTGGTAAAGATGTGCGCAGTCCTGATGGCATATGCAGAGTTGAAACAAACAGGCACCTTGGTTGATCATGAAGAACACAGTGAGGAGAGAGCCAGGATGTGAGGCAGAAGGTGTGCCTGATATAGACTTAAGGGATCTGAGGTGAGATGCAAAAGTGAGTAGGAGGTTCAGAAGAGAGAGCTACAGTCTCTGGCATTTTAAATGAGTTGAAAAAGTGCTTTTTACTTAAAGAATTTGGGCCTTTTTTAAAAAAAAATGTTTCCCCGATGACTATGACCCAGTCTGATTGGGCCAGCATTCATTCATTTTGGTTTCCCACCCTGTGCAGGGACAGTGGTTATGAAGTGATCAGCTCTGTGAGTCACACCAGCTCTGTTGCTCTGGACTTATCAAAGCCATGACCAGAATGCTCTTTGTTACTCTTGGTTTCTATCCAGAGGAAGCTGGCTCTGTTCATTTTTGTTAATATTATTTACTTTAATTTCTCCCCTAACATTCACTTTATGACACAGGCAAAATTTACAACATGATAGAAGTTAAAACATAGGATAATAAAAGAGGTGAAAGTATAACCTAATTTTTAACATATCCACTTCATTCTTTTAATGAATGGGTATTGAGCAATTGCTACACAACATGGAACAGAGATGAGGGAATAGTAGAGAAGAGGACAGAAAACATTCTGATCTTGTTACTTAAACACTGGGATGGGTTTTATGTCAATGATTTTATAAGCATGCAGTACCTGTTTAAGATACCGTGAGACTGGGATGTCCACATTACAAGGCAATTGGGACAATATTCGCAATTTCCTATAAACTTCCCATACCTTCAGCTATGACTTTGACTTACATTTATATACAAGGTTTAAGAACTCTGTTGGATACAGCCCCATTCAAATATACTGTTTGAATAGGACAGCATTGTCAAAAGAGTCTTCAAATTTGATGATACAGATTAAATAGATGAGCTCTATCTTGGCAGTAAATGGGTAAATAGAATGGAGGCTGCCCCATTTTTCTCACCTTGGGAAAATCCAAAGAAAAAGGCAATGAAATTCCAAAAGTTTGTCAACTGTGTATTTGTGATATCTTAAGGGTGCCAGAACTCAAGGACACTAAAAGGACTAATGAAGCTTTGAAAAATAACTCATCACCTATAGAATCCACCTCATTGACATAGAAATGGACATATAACCATGGCTTTAATATCAGAGAGATGAAATTATGTATGTTGAGTTGAGGGACAAAACTTTTGATTTTATCTTAATGAAAATTTCTTGTCTGTAGTTAATCAGCTTCTGGTTTACTTGTGTCTTGCTTTGATTTCATCTTCTATTTATTGGGGTACCATGACTTTCCTCACTTTTGGGTCTCCCTTCCTCAAACCCACAATTAAAGAGTAGACATGTTTAGGCACATGGTACATAATGAATGGAACTGACAGAATGTGATGGCTGGTCTTTAGAGTTTCTCCAGAAGAGCATCATGATTATAAACCTAGGAAATGAAGGCTAAGTGAATTATGGCAGGACTCAAAGCGGGGCATCCATCCTTCAGGAGAGGCATCATGACTGTCCCTGGTTGGACAAAACCTGAGGACAGAACAGTTCCATGATGCTGCCATTCACCTGGTATCTGAATTGCTATCTAGAGATACATTCAAGTCATGAATGAGTCTTTAACAAGTACGCGCAAAATTAGAAATCAGGCATTTCTTCTGGTGATCTGATTTTAAAAATCAACTTTAAAATTCACAGTGATTCCAATGTACATATATATTTGCTTTCTGTTTCTTCCTCCTGGTGTATTTCCTGTGCAGGAGGGCTGAGTTCTACTATCCTCATCTCAGAGCTTCCATTTGCATCCAGGTAATAAATGCTTAGTTTTGTTAAGATATAGATAGACTATTAATACCTTGGCCAGGTGGTTCAGTTGTTTGGAGCATTGTCTGATACATCAAAATGCTGCTAGATTGTGTGTTTGACTCATGGTCAGGGCATATGTAGGAGGCAACCGATGCATGTTTCTCTCTCTCTCTCTCTACCTCTCTCAAAAATCATATCCTCTGGTGGAGATATATATTAGAATAGTTGTATTAACAATGATTCCTGTTGAAGTATGTGAATTAGCCTGCCTGAAAATGTCACATGTAGCCCATATCTATGAGCCATGGCCCCATCTGTGTTTCACATGGTCCTGAATGTGTTCCCAAATGCATCAGCACCTTGAAATGATCAAACTGAACCTAAAATGACTTTTCTGTGTCCTAATTAGATGGTTGCTATATTTGGGGCCACATATTTTTCAAATAGCATAATGATTAGAGAAAAGCAAAATAGGAATAATATATATTATTATAGTTTTGAATGAGTCAAAGTTATTTTTTGTAGTCATGCATCACATTTGATGCTTCTTGTCTCCATTATGTAAAATATCACTTTATTTCTGAAGAGGTGGACTTGTATAGGTTTAAAGCAAGATACCATCACTGTACAGCAAGTACTTTAAATAATGAACTATTGTCATTTGGAGATCTTCTTTTGGTTCTCATTCAACTGGGTGCTTAAACATTGTTCCCAAAGGAATTCCTTCTTGGTTTGACTTTGAATTGCAAAAACGTCTCTAAAAGAGCCCTGGCTGATGTGGCTCGGTGGATTGAGTGCTGGCCTGTGAACCAAAGGGTCACCAGTTCACTTCCCAGTTAGGGCACATGCCTGGGTTGTGGGCCAGGTCCCCAGTAGGGGACATGTTAGAGGCAACCACACATTGATGTTTTTCTCCCTCTCTTTTTCCTTCCCTTCCCCTCTTTCTAAAAATAAATAAAGAAAATATGTTTTTAAAGTCTTTAAAAAATGAAACACATATGAAGTCAATGTGATATAATTTAGCATAATTTTTGGTCATGTTTTATAATGATTAGCCTATATTTTTAGTTTAAAATAGTTAAGTTTCATAATTCCTGTGCAACTGTTTTTATCTCAGCAGCATGTGATGGTTTGTCATGAGGCTATCTTATTTGGGAAACACACCCAATTGTTCTGAGAGCTCTTAGTAAATTTTGTTAAGGAGTATGTGATTAATGTATGAACAATTTATAAATATATTTTATTAGTTACTGCTCTCTAGAAAGGGGTTGTATACTGATTAGCATATGAGGATAAGGAAAACTACCTGACAATAGTAAAAGAGCCACCTGAAAATACTTGGAGTTCACAAGGGGCCAGAAATAGTGTTTTGTCCTACCAACCAGATTTGGAAACTCAAGATTCATAGGGCATTGGGTAAAGAATAATTAACTTTAGACTAAACATGGTTCCAATCTTACCTAACATATTTTTAAAGTAACACCAAAAAGGGTCAAACTATTTTCAAGTTACCATAAGCCAAATAATATTTATGGAAATAGAAAAAAAATCCAGCACCCTAAAAGATTAAAATCCACAATGTGTGACATCCAGTTAAAAATCACCAGATGTGTAAAGAAGGAGGAAAATTTAACCCATAGTAGGAGAAAAAAAACATTCAATTCATCCTGACCCAGCACTGACAAAGATGTTAGAATGAGCATAGAAATACATTGAAACAGTTATTATAACAATATTCCACATTTCAAAAAAGTTTGCAGCACAGAAGTTACAAAAACATATTCAAAATTGACTTCTAGAAATGAAAAGCACAGAGTGTAAGGTGAAAAATTCATTGAACGGGATTAGTGGCAGTGTAGACATTACAAAAGAAACATGCATACACTCAAAATTTTAGCAATAGAAACTATCTAAAATGGAAGACAGAAGAGGGAATAAAAAAATTGAACAGGTCATCACTAGACTGTGGGAAAACTTTAAGAAACTTCATATATGACTGGGGTCCCCAAAAGAGAGAAGTGAGAGGAGAAAACCACAAATTTTTAAATAAATTATGGCTGTAAAGTTTCAAAATAATTTAAATGTTTATTGATGAGAGAGGGAGAGAGAGAGAGAGAAAGAGAGAAAACATATATGTGAAAGAGAAACATTGATTGGTTGCCTCTCATATATACCCCAGCCAGGGATGGAATCAGCAACCTAAGAATGTCCCCTACTGGGAATTGAACACCCCCATTTGGTGCGTGGGACAACACTCCAACCACACTGGCAAGAGCAAGTTTCAAACTTTGATAAGTAAACACAGATCCAAGATGCTCAATAAAGCATTAGAAAAATGAGAAAGGAAAAACTACACCAGGTAGCATGCTTATTATATTGCTGACAACCAGGGATATAAGAGAAAAATCTTAAAAACAGCCAGTTAAAAGAACACACATTAGGCTTCCAGCCAAGATGGAGGTATAGGTATACATACTGTGCCTCCTTGCACAACCCAAAGAAGGACAACAACAATTAAAAAATAAAAAACAACCAGAACTGACAGAAAATTGAACTGTATGGAGGTCTGACATCCAAGGAGTTAAAAAAGACACATTCATCCAGACCAGTAGGAGGGGTGGAGATGGGCAGCTAGGCAGAGAGGACTTAAGGCAAGGGAGTAGCTGGTGGACCCAGGGAGGAGGCACATTGTGGAGAGGGGCGGGCATGGCTGCAGCTGGCCAGCAAGGCAGCAGCTGGTGGAGTGGGCAGTCCCACATTTGCATGCAGATAAACTGGGAGGAACAACTGGAAAGTGAGACAGACCACACAAGCTGGGGTCCCAGCGTGGGGAAATAAAGCCTCAAATCTCTGATTGAAAACATCTGTGGGGGTTGAGGCATCAATGGGAGAAGCTCCCAGCCTCACAGGAGAGTTCATTGGAGAGACCCACAGGGTCCTAGAATGTACATAAGCTCACCTACCTGGGAATCAGCACCAGAAGGGCTCAGTTTGCATGTAGGTAGCAGGGGAAGTGACTGAAATATAGCAGAGAGTGGAGCAAGTGCCCTTGTTCCCTCTCGACCCCTTCCCCATGTACAGTGTCATAATGCAGCGACATGGGTTGCCCCACCCTGGTGAACACCTTAGTCTCTGCCCCTTATACGTAGCAGGTGTGCTGAGACAACAACAACAACAACAACAACAACAAAGGCCCAAATGAAAGAACAGAATAAAGCTCCAGAAAAAATACAACTAAGTGACAAAGGGATAGCCAACCTATCAGACACACAGTTCAAAACACTGGTAATCAGGATGCTCACAGAATTGGTTGAATTTGGTCACAAATTAGGTGAAAAAATGAAGGCAATGCTAAGTGAAATAAAGGAAAATGTACAGGGAACCAATAGTGATGGGAAGGAAACTAGGACTCTAATCAATGGTATGGACCAGAAGGAAGAAAGAAACACTCAACAAGAAAAGAATGAAGAAACAAGAATTCAAAAAAATGAGGAGAGCCTTAGGAACCTCCAGGACATCTTTAAACATTCCAACATCTGAATCATAGGGGTGCCAGAAGAAGAGGAAGAAGCAAGAGTTGAAAATGAACAAATAATGAAGGGGAACTTCCCCAATCTGGCAAAGGAAATAGACTTCCAGGAAGTCCAGGAAGTTCAGAGAGTCCCAAAGAAGTTGGACCCAAGGAGGAACACACCAAGGCACATCATAATTATATTAGCCAAGATGAAAAATAGGGAGAGAATCTTAAAAGCAGCAAGAGAAAAGGAAGCAGTTACCTACAAAGGAGGTCCCATCAGACTGTCAGCTGATTTCTCAAAAGAGACCTTGTAGGCAAGAAGGGGCTGAAAAGAAGTATTCCAAATCATGAAAGGTAAAGACCTACATCCAAGATTACTCTAACCAGCAAAGCTTTCATTTAGAATGGGAGGGCATATAAAGTGCTTCTCAGATAAGGTTAACTTAAAGGGTTTCATCATCACCCAGCCCTTATTATGTGAAATGTTAAAGTGATTTATCTAAGAAAAAGAAGATAAAAAATATGAACAGTAAAATGGCAGCAAACTCACAGTTATTAATAACCACACCTAAAACAAGAATAAAAGCAAACAACTAGAACAGGAACAGAACCACAGAAATGGAGATCACATGGAGGGTTATCAACAGAGGAGTGGCAGGGAGGAGAGGGGGAAAACATTCAGAGAATAAGTAGCATAAATGGTAGGTAGAAAATAGACAAGGAGAGGTTAAGAGTAGTATAGGAAATGTACAAGCCAAAGAATTTATACCTATGACACATGAACATGAACTAAAGGGGGGGAATGTGGGTGGGAAGGGGTGTGCATAGCAGAGGGGAATACATGGGGAGAAATGAGACATCTGTAATAGCATAATCAATAAAATATATTTTAAAAATTAAAGAAATACATTACATACAGAATTAAGGATGACTGGATTTCTTGTCAGAAATAATGTAAGTAAGGAGACAGTGAAGTATCTTTAATGGGTAGTATAATATCTATACAAATATGCAAAATTAATATGAATCCTGAAACACACCCAGCTAAAATATTTTGAATTCAAATAATATAAATATCTAATTTCATTTCTATTTTTGTTAACTTATACATCAGAAAATGGTTTATTGAATAAAAAAATTTTTTAACTTTTACCCAAAGATGTTCATCATTGCTTTATTGAAATGATAACAACAATAAATTTGTTGCCCAGACATAAAGTAATTATTAAACTAATTATTGTTCATATATAAGATAAAAATACACAGTATACAAACATTAATTGTATTTCTGCCTATTTTTAATGGAGAATCAGGTATTGAAACAAAAGTAACATTTAATAAAAGTAAAAAAATATCAAGGATAAATATGACAAAAGATGTCAAAGATCAACACTTTGCAGACTATATAGCATGACTGAGATAAATTGAAGAAGACCTAAATAAATGGTGAGATATACCATGTTTATGTGTTGTGAAGGTACAAATTTTCTGCATATTGATCTATTGATCCAAGGCAATCCCAATCAAAATCTTGCCAGCTTTAATTTTTTTAGAAATTATCTCACTAATTCTAAAATTCATATGGAAATGCAGAGGATCTTGAATAGCCAAAGCAATTCCTCAAAGGAATAAAATTGGATAACTGATACTATTTGAGTTCAAGACTTTAAAAACTACAGTAATTAAGACTGGAATCAGCATAAAGATAGACAAATAGATCAATGAAACAGAACAGAATATGGAGCCATAAATAGATCCATACATAAGTAGATACATAATTAAAATTTATCTTTATTACTCTCTATATTGTCTTATAAAGCAATACCTAGAAAGAGACTGCAGTTTAGGAATAGAATCACTGAAAAAGAAATGTGACATGCTAACTTTATTATTTTTATCTTTATACTTTTTCATGAAATAGAGTTATTTTTTTTTTAATCCATTTTTGGTTAACAGCAAAGTTGAGGTGAGGGTTCAGAGATTTCCCACATTTATAGATGCATGTGCAGCTTCCTCATTATCAACATCCCCTATCAGAGTTGTGTATGTGTTACAACCAATGAACTTACATTGATATAATTACCTAAAGTCCATAATTTATATTGTAGTTCACTTGGTGCTATGCATTTTATGGATTTGGACAAATGTATGACTTGTACCCATTATTATATCACAAAAAACAGTTTTATTGTCCTAAAAAGCCCCTGTGCTCTGATAATTTACCCCTCCCTTCCCTCAAAACTCTGTCAACACTGATCTTTTTTTTTAATCATCAGCTGAGGACACTTTTTTTCATTACTTTTTAGAGAGAGAGGAAGGGAGAGAAGACAGGAGAGAGAGAAACATCATTGTGAGAGAGAAACATAGATTGGCTATCTCCCATATGTACCTGGACCTGGGATTGTATGGGTCCAGATCAGGGATCGAACCTGCAATTCAGGCATGTGCACTGACCAGGAATTAAACTTGCAAGTTTTTGGCTATGGAACAATGCTCCAACCAAATGAACCACACTAGCCAGGGCAATGCTGATCTTTTACTGTCTCTGTAGTGTTGCCTTTTTCAGAATGTTATATACTTGGAATCAACACAGTAGGTAGCCTTTTCAGATTGGTTTCTTTCATTTAGTAATATACATTTAAGTTTCCTCTATGTCTTTTCATGGCTTGATAGCTCATTTGTTTTTAGTGCTGAATAATATTCCATAGTCTGGATGCCAGTTTATCTACTGAGGGACATCTTGGCTGCTTCCAAGTTTTAGCAATTATGAATAAAGCTGCTGTAAGCATGTGTGTGCAGGTTTTTGTGGGAACACAAGTTCTCAACTCCTTTGGGTAAAAACCAAAGAGTGTGATTAATGGATCATATAGTAACAGTATGCTTAGTTTTCTAAGAAATCATCAAACTATCTTCCTAAGTGGTGGCACATTTTGCATTTCCATTGATGAGTGAAAGTTCCTGTTGCTCCATATCTCCACCAACCTGGACAACTAATTTTTTGACAAAAATGCAAAGGAGATTCATTGGAGAAATTATGGCTTTTTGAAAAATGGTATGGAGCAATTTGATATCCATCTGCAAAAAATTCTATCCATACCTTGTACTATATATAGAAATTTACTCAAAACCAAAAACTATACAACTTTTAGACTTAGACATAAGATAAGACATCTGTTATCCTGTGTACAGGGTTCTGGGTACAGATTTCTGATACAACACAGAGTACAATCTCTTTTAAAGATCCCATTAACAGAATGAAAAGAAAAGCCAGTAGCTTGCAGAACATATTTGTAAATCATGCCCAGAATTACATGTTCAGGGACTTATATCTAATATATGGAAAGAACTCTCAAATCTCAAGAAAATGGGAAAAATATTGAACAGGAACTTCACCAAATAATATATGAGTGCCAAATAAATACATAAAAAGATATTCAACATCATTGTTCATTAGGGAAATGCAAAATAAAATCACAATCAAGTATCATTACACACTTGCTAAAATAGCTAAAATTAAAAAACTGCCCTTTCATAGTGTTGGTGAGGTTTTGAAGGAACTAGAACTCATACACAGGTGTTCAGGCATGCAGAATTGTGCAACCTCTTGGAAAATGGCAGTTTCTTAAAATGTATGTCTTATCATGTGTCTTCTGTATGATTTGGCCATTCCACTTCTGTGTATGCATCCAATAGGAATAGAGGCATATGTTCATACAAAGACATATGTAACTTTTAAAATAATAGTCAACTGGGGACCAGTGGAAGAGAACAGAGAACCCAGAAATAAACCCAAGTCTCTACAGTCAATTAACATTCAACAAAGGGGGCAGCAATATAAAATGGAGTACAACTAGCCTCTTCAAAAAATGGTGTTGGGAGAACTGTACAGCTATGTGCAAAAAAAAATGAAACTTGAGCACCAACTTACACCATAAACAAAAATAAATTCAAAGTGGATAAAAGATTTAAATATTAGCCATGGCACCATTAAAGTCCTAGAGGAGAACATAGACAGGAAAATCTCAGATATATCATGCAGCATTTTTACTATGTCCCCCAGAGCAAGGGACATGAAGGAAAGAATAAACAAATGGGATCTCATTGAAATAAAAAGCTTCTGCATGGCTAGAGAAACCAGTATTAAAATAAAAAAAGAACCAACTGTATGAGAAAACATATTTGCCAGTGATACTTCAGACAAGGGTTTAATCTCCAAAATATATCAAGAACTTACACAACACCACTCTAAGAAGACAAGCAACCCAATTAAAAAAATGGGCAAAGGACTTGAACAGGCACTTCTCCAAGGAGGGCATACAGAGGATCCAGAGACACATGAAAAGATGCTCAGTATCACTAGCTATCAAAGAGATGCAAATTAAAACCACAATGAGATACCACTTCACACCACTAAGAATGGCCATCATAAACAAAGCAACAAACAACAAGTGTTGGAGAGGTTGTGGAGAAAAGGGGACCCTAGTGCACTGTTGGTAGAATTGCAGACTGGTATAACCATTATGGAAAACAGTATGGAATTTTCTCAGAAAACTAAAAATGGATCTGCCTTTTGACCCAGCAATTCCACTGCTAGGATTATATCATAAGAGCTCTGAAACACCAATCCAAAAGAACCTATGCACCCCAATGTTCATGGCAGCACAATTTACAATAGCCAAGTATTGGAAGCAACCTAGGTGCCCATCAGTAAATGAGTGGATCAAAAAACTATGGTACATTTACACAATAGAATTCTATGCAGCAGAGAGAAAGGAGCTCCTATCCTTTACAACAGCATGGATGCAACTGGAAAGCATTATGCTAAGTGAACTAAGCCAGGCAGCGAAAAACAAATGCCGTATGATCTCATATATAAGTGGAACCTAACCAACAAAACACACAAGCAAAATATAACCAAAGACACTGAAATAGAGAACAAGCTGACAGTGACCAGAGGGGAGAGGGGAGGGAATTTCAGGGGAAATGGGGAAGGGTTTACAGGAACAAGTATAAAGGAGACATGGACAAAAACTGGCCAGGGTGGGGGGTGGAAATGGGAGGGCGGTGTGGAGGGCTTGGGGAGTGGGCTGGGGTGGGAGTAAAAGACAGAAAACTGTAGTCAACTGGAAAAACCCAAATGTGTACTACAGGTGAATGAATAAACTTGGTACAGTGGCATACTGTTCAACAATAAAAATGAATTATTGAAACATGCTGCAGCAATGATGAGTATTAAAATAATTGTGCTGAATGTAAGAAATTAGATAAAAAAGAATTATATGGGGTATGTTTCCATTTAAATAGAGCTCTAAAAGATTAACTGTAATAAGGAGGTATAGGAAGTAGATCAGTGATAAGACAGGCAGGGCGGGAAGAATTACCAAAGGAGCCTGAGGGGACTTTAGGGAAATGGGTATGTTAATGATTTCGATTTACTGAGTGTATAAATATGTCAAACTTATCAAATCATACATTTTTGTGCAGTTTATTGTATTCCAGCTGTACCACAATAAAAATTTTAAAAACTATTATATGAAATGATTACAAACAATACCGACCTCCCAGAGCTGCCAGGTAGATAAAATGAAATAATAAATGCTGGTGGAATCCTGGCATGTCAGGAAGTCCAAACATAAGTCAGCTCCCTGGACTTACATTCTTCCATCCACAAAGAGCTCCTCAAATTTGCCAAATATTTTAGAGTAAAGGAGATGCATTAGGATATTCATCCTTGACTACCATTTCTAAAACTCAGCTCTTTAGACAGGAGTCATTGGCTAGAGAAGCAGATGAATCAGGAGACAAGAGAGCATTTCCTGATGGGTGTTAGCTGAGTCCTCCACCCCAATCCTAAGCTAAAGTTTGTGTGGGGACAGCACACTTCATAGGAGAATGTTGCTTAATTACAACATACAACACAAGTGCTGTGGAAGCAAAGTAAAAAACAAACTCAAGAAAATTGAGACATATGTAATGTCATATAGAATACATTTTTGGCATGCTTGAAATGATTAGTTCTATATTTTTATTGGGTCGATCAAAAAGTCCATCTAGTCTTTTCCATCAAATAAAAAATGTTTTTTCAATTTTACTAATAAGTATTGATTTGGTTATTTTGAGTATGTTGCCTATCTCTGACATGGTAGAATGTTGATTGTTCTCAATAAATGTCTCAATTTGATTGCTATTAACCTCAACTGGTCTATCCAAATGTAGAGCATCATCCAGCAAGAAATCCCTAGCATGAAACTTTGAAAACTACTTTGGACACATTCTATCAGTTACGACATCTTTTCCATCCACTGCACAAATCTTGATTTTTTGTTATTTGTATTTCAGTTGTGTTTTTACCTTTACCTTTCTTGAAATAATAACACATAATATGCTGAAAATATTGTGTATTTTCTTCTATCTTCAATATTAAAATGGATACACAAAAATTCACCAATATTGATGTTTTTTTAAAAAGATTTTATTTAATTACTTTTTAGAGAGGGGAAGGGAGGGAGAAAGAGAGGAAGTGAAATATCAACGTGTGGTTGCCTCTCATGTGCTCCCTGCAGGGCACCCAGACATGTACCCTGACTGGTAATTGAACCCATGACCCTTTGATTTGCAGGCCAGCACTCAACCACTGAGCCATACCAGCTAGGGCTGATAAGTTTTTTTTTTAATACATGCTGATATGACAGCATCACAATCTAACAAAAATATTTTGAATGAGTTAAAAACAAATAAGTGCTGCTACTAGAGCCATCTTATGGAAAAAAACAAATGAAAATTTTAGCTGACACAATAATTCTTAACAGGAGTTAAATTTCAGAATTCCTGTTTAGCTGTTTTTATCTCAGAAACACATGACCATTTGATATGTGGAGCCATACTTGCTCATTCTTAGCACAGTTTGGAAGCTATGTTAATGGCTACATTACAAATGCATCAAAAAATTATAAGCCCATTGGATTCATTACTGCTACCTAGAAAGAACTGAGCATTTGCAACAAATACCAGAATTTAGGCTATGCTGTGAAGTTCATGAGAGATTAGTGGAAAGAACTAATGCAATGTGTAATCCAGTGATGAAATCGCCCATTCTTGGGACTGTAGAATTATTTATATATATATATATTATTGCATTATACATATATAATATATTATACATATTATATATTTATTGTTGTTCAAGTACAGTTTTCTCCATTTCCACCCCCACTCCCCCTGCCTCACCCATCTATACCTCCCACCCTTGATTCTATTCACTTTGGCTTTGTCCATGTGTCCTTTATACATATTCCTTGATGACTCTTCCCCTATTTTCCCCCATTATCCCTCTCCCCCCTCCCCTTTTGTTACTGTCAGATTGTTCTTTATTTCAATGTCTCATAATATTTTGCTTGCTTGTTTGTTTTGTTGATTTTATATTTAATACATGACATTTAGTTCAAGGCTGTAGGATTATGAATTAATGGTCTGAAAACAAATTGTATATAAAAGAAAGGAGGTCCAATCAAAGCCTTCTTTTTGTTTTCTTCAAACAGAATAGAAATTTTCATTTGGAAGGCAGTAAATAAACCAGTGATGGTTTGTGTCAATAGAAACTAGGCCATTTTGTGCCTTGAAGTATAAAATATTGTTCCCATGTTAAATGGGATCAGTACTGCTTAAATATTTAAAAAGAGTGAACCTATTGAAATATTAATCATTTATAATGGTATCAATTCACATCAGGCAATATAAATTTATAAATGATATTTATTTTCATTTTCTCATGGGATCAAAAATAAATGAGGCTAATCAATATTTTAAGCATAGTGAAAGTAAACTCTAGTGTCACTTTCCAATATTTTTTATTTATATTGAATTTATTGGGGCGACATTGATTTACAAAACTGTATAGATTTCAAGCATACAACTCAACAAAACCCATCTGCACACTGCATCAAGCATGCATCACCCAAAGGAAAGTCCTTTTCCATCCATCCTCATTTTCCCCCTCTTTGCCCACCTCCACCTACCTCCATCCCACCTTTCCCTCTGGATATCATCACTCTGTTGTCTATGTCTATGTGATATATATTATATATACAAGGTCTGTCTGGAAAATGTCCAACCATTGTTAATATGGGAGATTGGTTTGCATGATATCCATGTAAACTGGCAGCCAAAGAGAGTGGACTGGAGTGTCCATGCGTGAACAATGATGACTGCACTGTATTAGTCAGTGGGGGTGGTAAATACTGTTGAGTGATCATGTGTGCTGTGTGGCAACTGCATTCAAAATGACTGAGTGAGGAGAGCAATCAATCTGCATCAAATTTTGCATTAAGCTTGAACATTCCTCTGTGGAAAATGCTTGGATGATTCAGAAGGCTGTAGTGATGGGGAGCTGGTGATTTGTGCTTCATCATGAAAATGCATCTGTTTATGCATCATGTCTCATGCAGAAATTTTTGATAAATCACCCAGGTGATGCAGCCCCATTACAGCCCATATTTGGCACTCTATGACTTCTGGCTTTTCCCAAAACTAAAATCACCTCTGAAGGGGAAGAGATTTCAGATAGTTGATGAGATTCAGGAAAACATGACTGGGAAGCTGATGGCAATTGGGAGAACTGTGTGAGATCCTAAGGTGCCTATTTTGAAGGGGACTGAGGTGTTGTTGGTCTATATAGAATGTTTCTTGTGTATCCTCTTCAATAAATGTCTCTATTTTTCATATTACATGTCTGGATACCTTTTAGACAGACCTCGATTTTATATATATGTTATTTTTTTTGCTTAATCCCTTCACCTTCTTTCATCCAGTTTCCCAATCCCCTTCCCCTCTGACAGCTGGCAGTCTGTTCCATGTACCAAGTTCAGAAGATACACAAACCTGTACTTTCCAGCCCTCTATAATGCAATTTTTAAAAAGCCAAGAATATATTTCTACTTTATTGCTACATAATGTTGCTTGAATTGCTGCCATGTTGTTCATCAAATAACTTGTCTGTTTGGAATTAACAAAAATGAGTTGACAACCATTGGGAAGTAGGAAGGATATACAAGGAGGTATCTTTTGGTGCTCACCAAGCCCAGTGGGACCAAGGAGCTCTGTATTTGACTAAGCCAGCACCAGGGAGCAGGAGGAGGAGATCACTAGGGCAACTCCTAGGCCCTTCTTTCTGCTTTCCTACACCTGCTTCAACTATATGGCAGACCTTCCTTAGGGAGTTTCTGGAGAACTTGGGCAGATGGTCTCTCTCTGCCTTTCTCTCCTTATTAGGTAGAAAAAAAATTCTGATTTGCCTTTTCTTGGTACCAATCTATGACATTTTAATTTGCCACCACACATGACAAACATCTTCCCTGACTTACTGTTTATATAACTACCTCACTGTTGGATGGCTCTATCTGAATGTCTCCTTGGTACTTCAAGCTCACTACATTCAAATGGAATCATCACTTCACACCTTAATCCTAATCTGCTTTCTGTGAGCACCATCTCTAAGATGACATTACCACCATTACAGGTACCCAAGAGGAAACTTGGGTGTTCTTGTCCCTACCCCAACACTAAAACTCAGAATCATCAAACCCTGCTGATTTATCTACCAATCAATTTTCTATTTTTTCCCAGAAATAGTTTTTGTTGTATTTTTTCCCATTAAAATTTAATCCCCTCTTACACCCCCCACACTTGTGATCAAAAACACTGTTGTCCACGTCCATGAGTCCTTTTTCCTTTTTGATCAATCTGTCCACCCCCTAAACTACCCCCTTAGCTGTCGTCCTGTTCTCTATCTATGTCTGGCTCTATTTTGCTTGTTAGTTCAATATGTTCATTAGATTCCACATATGAGTGAAATTATATAGTATTTGTCTTTCTCTGACTAGCTTATTTCACTTAGCATAATGTTCTCCAGGTCTATCCATACTGTTGCAAGGGTAAAAGTTTTTTCTTTTTTATAACTGAGTAATATTCCATTGTGTAAGTGTCCCACAGTTGTTTTATCCACTCATCTATTGATGAACATTGGGCTGCTTCCATATCTTGGCAATTGTAAATAACACTGCAATGAACATAGAGTTGCTTATATTCTTTTGAATCAGTGTTTTGGGTTCCTTTGGATATATTCCTAGAAGTAGGATCTCTGGGTCAAAAGGCAAATCCATTTTTAATTTTTGAGTCATCTCCATACTACTTTCCATAGTGGTTGCACGAATCTGCATTTTCAAAAGTAGTGCAAAAGAGTTCCCCTTTCTATACATCCTCATCAGCAACTGTTTGTTAACTTATTGATTATAGCCATTCTGACAGTTGTGAGATAATATCTTGTTGTGGTTTTAATTTGCATTTCTCTGATGATTAGTGACATTGAGCATCTTTTCTTATGTCTATTGGTCATCTATGTCCTCCTTGGAGAAGTGTCTGTTCAGGTCCATTCCTTATTTTTCTTTTATTTTAAAAAATATTTTAATTAAAAAAATTTAATTCTTATTTTAATTGTTGTTCAAGTACAGTTTTCTGCCTTTTGCCCCCCATCCCAGCCCATCCCCCATCGCTCCCCACCTCCCTCCCATTTCCACCCCCCCTTGTTATTGTCCATGTGTCCTTTATACTTGTTCCTGCAGACCCTTCCTCTTTCCCCCTGAAATTCTCTTCCCTCTTCCTTCTGGTCACTGTCAGCCTATTCTCAATTTCAGTGTCTTTAATTACTTTTTGCTTGTTTGTATTTTTGTTGATTAGATTCCTGTAAAGGTGAGATCATATGGCATTTGTCTTTCACCGCCTGGCTTATTTTGCTTAGTAAAAATATTTTTATTTTTAAATATAATGTTTATTATATTTTTCCACTACTATTTAGTCCCCTTATACTCCTCTCCTTCCAGCCATCACCTCACTGGTGTCCATGCCCATGAATCCTCTTTCCTTTTTGCTCAGTCCCTCCACCCCCCAAATTCCCCTCCCCTCATTAGCTGTCATGTATTTTTCATCTCTGTGTCTGTCCCCGTTTTCCTTGTTAGTTCAGTTTGTTTGTTAGATTCCACATTTGAGTGAAATTATATGGTATGTGTCTTTCTCTGACTGGCTTATTTCAGTTAGCATAATGTTCTCCAGGTCCACCCATACTATTGCAAAGGGTAAAATTTTCTTCTTTTTTACAGCAGAGCAGAATTCCATTGTGTAAATGCCCCGTAGTTATTTTATCCAGTCATTAATTGATGGACACTTGGGCTGCTTCCAAATCTTGGTGATTGTAAATAACACTGCAGTGAACACAGGGGTGCTTATGTTCTTTTAAATTAGTGTTTTGGATTCTCTAAGATATATTTCCAGAAGTGGGATAGCTGGGTCAAAAGGCAGATCCATTCTTAATTTTTTGAGGTATCTCCATACTGCTTTCCAGAGGGGCTGTACCAGTTTGCATTCCCACGAATAGTGCAAAGGGGTTCCTCTCTCTCCACATCCTCTCCAGCACTTGTTTTTTGATTTATTGATGATAGCCATTCTGACAGGTGTGAGATGGTATCACATTGTGGTATTTATT
>PVIA01012998.1:0-34610 GCA_004024845.1 Tonatia bakeri | reverse complement strand
CCTCCCTCCCTCCCTCCCTCCCTCCCTCCCTCCCTTCCTTCTTTCCTTCCTTCTCCTCCAGGAGGTTTGAATGTATAGCCATGACTGAGTATCACTAGCTTACATTATGGAACATTAACCTCCACTTTAAAATTCAAAGTTTTGCCCTGGCTGGTGTAGCTCAGTGGATTGAGCACGGGCTGCGAACCAGGCATCGCAGGTTCGATTCCCAGTCAGGGCACATGCCTAGGTTGCAGGCCATGTCCCCCAGCAACCGCACATTGATGTTTCTCTCTCTCTCTCTCTCCCCCTCACTTCCCCCTCTAAAAATAAAATAAATAAAATCTTTAAAAAAAAATAAAATAAAATTCAAAGTTTTGACCAATTAAGTGGAACTCAGGGAGGAGTGGCTGGAAATGGTTTAACAGGCGCCCTTCCCAGGAGTGTATTCCTTCCCAGGAGTGTCCTCCTTTCCACAGGGGGCCTGTTTTGCCACAGAGGAATGACAATGGCGGAACTCCAGGAGGAGAATAAATAAATGACCAGGTTGTACCTCACTCAAATGGCCCCGCTTTGTGATCTCGTTCCAGCAATTTCATGCCTTGGGGCTCTGCATGCTGGCCCTGACCAGTGAACTCCTGTTCGGTCTGTCTGTTAAGCTCAGAATCCCCAGAGGTCGTACAACTTTCCACAGCTCAGGAGGGTCCTCTGCCCCCTCATCGCAGCTGAGTGAAGGAGGCAGCTGGGAGCCCCTCCCCACTGCAGGCTGTGCTCCCTCCAGTGACCCCAGCCCTGGCTGAGGACAGTGGGAATGAGGCACAAACACCCCAGTCTAGAGTTGATTCCCCCGAAGGCCCACACATCTGGCTCCCATTCCCCTCTGCAGCAGGCTCAGCTGGGCAGTGCCTTTGATTCGTACCTCAGAAAGTCAGGTCTAAAGGCCAGGTTCAGCCCACTGTCCACCCTCAATCCCCGGGGAACCCTTCCCCAGAGAACCCTTCCCCAGAGACCCCCAGCCCTCTCTTCCTCTGGGAAGCAGGTGGGCTCATGCCAGAGGAGAGGGCAAAAGGGCAGGGTTGGCAGGAGTCCTGGTTTCTTGGTGAATTGAAGAAGTGAGATGGTTTGGGGTTATTTACAAAGAAGAGGGAGGCCCTGATGGGTGTGGCTCAGTGGGTTAGGCATCTTCTTGCAAACTGAAAGGTCACTGGTTCGATTCCCACTGGTTCGATCTCAGGATCAGGTTCCACTTTAAGAGATGTTGGGGTCATAAGGACAACACATTTGTAATGCACACTGACTGGAGGACCCCCCCACCACCACACACGTGCATGCGCGAGTGCCAACCCAGTCATGGGACAGCACACGTGGGGTCGGAGCACAGCCCTGGGCTCTCGCAGTCCTGGGCTCAGTGCTGGCCCGCACTCAGCCTAGGGGGCCACGGCACCTCTGTGAGCTGGTTTCTTTGTCTGTGCAATGGGGGCTACGAAGTAAAAACTGGATTGGGTAAACACAAAGCATACAGCCTGCTATTTAGCAAAAAGGTTAATAAATGGAAGAACATCTATTACCCGTCTATCCACTGTCAATGCAAGAAACGTTCAAACTTGCAGACAATTTATATGAGTTTATTTGAGCCAAACTGACGACAATTGCCAGGAAGCAAACTCTCCACGGATTGAGAAAATCCTCCAGAAAACGGCAGTTTTACCAGTTATTTAATTCATCGGAATCAAAGGGGAAGACAAAATCGGGTTGCATGAATGCATTGGTGGTAGATTAGGGAGGTGACAGAAGGCAAAGCCGGGGTGGGGGGGTGGGGGGGGAAATCTCAGGGACTGGATCAAAAGTAAAACCAACAGACACTACTTCTTTTACTCTTGTGGGCAGAGGGTGGTTAACAGGCAACAGTTAACAGGATAACAATAACAATGTGGGGCTTTGTGGTTTCGGCTCCTTGGTGGCTGTATCCTGAGGGGTCAGATAAAAAAAGGAAATTACCTTGACATTCCAAAGTATGTTATCACAGATGCAGGAAGACAAAAGACAGACTCAGTTAAGGTGAAGACTGACCTTTGTCAGGAAGATGCTGTCCTAAAACAGGACTGCCTGAGATGACTCTCTTTCAGTGAGGAATTTTTATGTTCAGACCATCCTATGTGGTTACTTTAGGTTTGTAAGGCCACCATGCAGGCCTCCCCTGAGCCACACCATCCATCCATCCATCCATCCATCCATCTGATACCCATCCACCCAACACCCACCCACCCACCCATGTAGCTCATCTGTATGATGGAAGGCACCAGTGGGTCTCACTCCTGGGGAGCTGGTTGGTTGTGCGGTCCAGGACCCTCTCCAGAGTTCCCAATGTGTAGGTCTGTGGTGGGGCCTGGAAATCCGCACGTGAAACAGGATTTTCAGCTGATGCTGATGTCGATGGTCCTCAGACCCTTCACAGGAAACGCTGTCCTCACACCTCGTCTCATTTGAGCATGGAGGACAGTGGCAGAGAAGTGACTTCAGCAGTGGTGTGACTTGGTGGTTCAGGCAGGACTCCCCCTCTCTCATTGGCTCTTCAATTGTGGTGGGTATGGGGTGGGGGTTGAACATGACTGAGAGGCTCCAGGGGCCAGCTGGCAGCCCACCACTCTGCCCCCTCCCCTGCCCACCAACGCCCCCCCGACTCCCACACTGAGCCTGTCGGGGAGCAGGGATTTATTCCTCGGGGCCAGCTTTCCACCCTTTATTTCCTGTTATTTATGTCCCTTGCCTTTCATCTCCTGCATGGCTGCCCCACAAGGCCCATTATGTCGCTTTGGATATGGCCACATCAATCTCTGGTCCTGGGGAGCCAAGCCCCCAGCCCAGCCTCACCGTTTATTCTCCGGGCCTCCTTGAGGCCCAGCGGCAGCTGCCCCCAGCACGTGGATGGCCCCGCTGGCGTCCTCCTCGGCAAGGACTGCTGCGAGGGGGCCTTGGGGCTGTCGGGTCAGAAGGGTCACAGGCGGCTCGTCTGGGGCCCAGAAACGAGGGGACCTGTCAAGAATTCGCACTGTGGTAGGGTGCAGTGGGTTGGCCTCGGGACTTGTGCATCCAGCCGAGACTCGGCCTGGTGACTCCCTGGTGACTCTGGACGAGAAGCAGTAGCTTTCCATGCCTCAGTGTCTTCCTTGGCAACACGGGGTTGGGGCTGAACAGAACCTTCCAGATACTAGCCTCCAGGACTCCTAAAACTGTTTTATAAATTAACAGGCATTCATTAAAAAGGCAAAGGGCGGTAGGGGGGCTAGTTCCATAATCAGCTGGGGCAATTCTGGGTGTAGCAGAGGTGAGAACAGTGAAATGGACTCCACAGACGTGTCCCAGTCCAAACCTTCAGAGCCTGTGAATGAGAACTCACTTGGAAAAAGGGTCTTGGCAGATGTAATTAAGTCAAGGATCTCAAGACGAGATCATCCTGGATTTAGGGTGGGCCCTGAGTCCCGTGGTTTGTGAAGGGCAGTGGGAGACTTGAGACTCAGACACGCAGGGGGACGGACCACATGAAGGAAGAGGCTGAGGCTGGAGCCATGCAGTCCCCAGCCACGGAATGCCTGCAGCCACCGGGAGCTGGAAGGGGTGGAGGGACCGTGGCCTTGGTTTTCGGTTTCCGGCTTCTACAACTGTGAGCAAACACAGTTCTATTGTTTTAGGCCATGGAGTCCGTGGGAATGTGTCATGGCAGACTCAGGGAACTAACACAGCCTCCGAGGGACACACGTTTCTGTATCACAGGGCCGGTCAGGGCCTCAGCAATGGATGTGTGTGCAGAGGCACTGGGGGTTCGGGACAGAAATGGAGCACAGGGCATGTGACTCGGGACACCCATCAGGCCTGTGTCTTGCAGAGAACTTTGGGGAGCCTGGGTCTATGACGGTGCAAAAGGTGAGGGAAGGATGATGTGTGTGTGTGTGTGTGTGTGTGTGTGTGTGTGTGTGTTGGGCAGGTGTTGGTGATCCTCCTGGTCTTACTTTTCCTGGAGTAGGGCAGTGTAGTGGAGTCGGGGGGCCTGCCCCAGGTTCCCACTGCAGCGGGAAACATAGGTAGGATCTCAGGCAAGGGAGGTCCCATGCAGCTTGATCCACCCCCAGAGGCGGTTTGTGTTGGTGGGTTAGAGGGAGTTGTTGGAGCGGGTCCCCTCCCGGGACACCTTTCTAGTCTGCAGACCGGGCCTATCCTGAAACCTTCTTACAGATACCAAGGATGGGGTGCTGGGGTGTCTGTGCCTTAGATATCTCTACTCTAAATAATCAGGTTTGTTTTCTAGCCCAGGAAGCTAAGGGTTAACCCTGACTATCATAGTAATGATTTCAGTTACCATTTACTAAGAGATTTCCAAGTGCCAGACCCTGTGCTGAGTGCTTTTTGCACCTTAGTTCAGTTATTCCTCACAGCCCTATTCGCCTGTTTTATAGATGAAGGAATAGAGGCACAGAGAGGCTGAGTAGCCTACTTCAAGTCACACAGCTAGTAAATAGCAGAGTCAGGATTCAAACTCAGGTTGTCTAGTTGCTCTTAATGACATCATATCACCTTCCTCCAGAGGCAGGGGCCTGGATGGGTCACCCAGGTGTGGAGGAATGACTCCAGAAGAAATGTTCCTTTATTCAATTGCCCAACATTACTGCCCACCCACATCACACCAGTTACAGCGCCAAGTTCTCAGGCTTTGTGCCCCAGGTGCATGTCCATTCCACTTGTAACCAAAACCAGTACTTGGAATCATGTAGAGAACACAGTCAGTGACAAAAAATTTTAGCTGGTGTTTCCCTTGTTATTGTTTTCATTGTTAATCCCTCTGCCTGGGACTGTGGAGACAGCAAGTCATTGTGTCCTAGGTTTTCTAAGCTCTCATTTACAGGTTAGTTTGTTGCTTAAGAACCTACAAGGGCTGCCTTTTGCCGACAGGAAACACCCCACCTCCTTCCTCTGTGGTCATGACCTTCTGTGAGTGGCTCCAAGCTCCCCCTCCAGGTGGGTTTCCCTCCTCTCCTCCAAGGAGGCCTTTCTCTACCAGGCTGTGCCCTTGCCTCATAGCTTCCTGGCCACAAAATCCACCTCTTGATGTCACGAGCAATGGCTTTGCTTCTAAGTTAGCACTTCCCAGATGTTCATGCACACTTGACACCCCTGGGGATCTTGAAAAGAGGCGGATCCAGATTCATTAGGCCGAGGCAGGGCCTGAGCCTCTGCCTTTCTGACCAGCTGCAGTGATGAGGATGCTGCCGGTCCTCAGGCCGCACGTAGAGCCATGACGATCTAGGCACCTGTCAGAGCCTCTAGTCCCTTACTTCTCAACCTGAGAGCTTTTAACAAAACACAGTCCTGGCCCTACTCCTAGAATCTCTTTTCATTGGCCAGGAGCATGGCCAAGCAGATATTTTAAAAAGGCTCCTCGGGTGCTTCTGGTGGGCAGTTAGCCAGAGCTGACAGCCACTGGCCAGCACCCTGGTCAAGGGTGCTTAGATTAGAAGCTCTTGGAAGGCAGGGACTTGATTCCAGAGGCAAGGGACAGGCTTTGGATGCCAAAGCACTGCAGCATTTCGTGGTAGCTGCCCTCTAACTATTGGGGGCTTTGAGAGCATCACGGGAGAGCATGCATGCCTGACAGCCCCAGCCCAAAGGCATCTCTGAGCCCACTGATGCCACCCAACCAAAGCACAGACAGAGCACAGCTCAGGAAGCACTGGCTGCTGGGAGCCTATGTGCCAGGAGCTCCCTGCTCCTGCCCAGTGGCCCACCTGAGTCAGTGTGTGCCTCAGACTACTGTCCTGGCACCCAGGAAATAGGCTGCTGTGCCGAGTTAGAAGGCACGGGGCGCCCTCTGCTGGGAGGTTTGAGCTGTTTCTCTGGGGTGATGCCAGGGTGCAGAAGGGGAGGCCCGAGACTCAGGAGATATGGCGGAAAGGGGTGCTGAGCTGTGCTTCCTCCAACCCCTCAACATGGGGGAAGACCAGGGGAGGTCAGGCTGATCTGTGTCCTTTCTCAGTGTCCCATTTCAGGGTGGCAAATATTTCCTCACATAGCCAATCTCACTGAAGCTCCTCCCACCTCCTCCACCTCTTCCTTATCGTCATCAACATCAGGCCACACACGTGGCTCATGTTTAGAGGCAACAGCACTGAACACACGACTTGTGCTCCAAGTCCCCACGATTCCTCGTCTGCACTGCCCCGTGGTTTCAGTGTGGGACCAGTGTCAGGGGCAGCTGCGGGGGGTTAGAGTTCTGTCTGGGGCAGGCCCAGGGGCCAGTCCATGGCTGGGTCTGCGGTCATTCTCATGGAGTCAAGGGTGAGCCTGTGTCTAGGGTCAAGGTTCAGTAACCAGGGAAGCAGCAGGGGCCAGATCCACCTCATTACAGGCGATGGCCACGCATCTGCCCGTGATAAGGGAGGCCTGTGTCTGGGAGACCCGGGCAGCAGCAAAAACGCAGCCTGTTCTGGTTTTCTCCAGCCCCGCCAGGATGTCTCCTTTGAGTCCTCGCAGCGCTGAGGGGCCAAGCATCCAGGCATCAGTGCCCAGTGTGTGAAGCAGCCTCCTGGGCATGATCCCCAGAGGACCCGGTGCCTCATGGTAATCTCTGCTGGGTTTGTCGCAGACATACGCTCTGGTCCAGAAAGAGACTGGGTGCCAGTGACCTCATATAAGGGGAATGGGTCCACCTAGCCTTCCTTCCGTGTGGAGAGTGAGCACACTGATGGGTGAGGGGACTAATGCTGCTTTCGGCAGGAATACGAAAGCTGAGGTCCGAGGGTGGGTCTCCCAGGTCTCTGATGATCTGTCATGTGTGGGGTCTGTGAGTGTCTTTGGTTTTCATCAGATCCTCAGAGGACCATTACTAAAACATAGTTAAGAATCCCTCTTGGGCCCATGCTCAGCTATTTAAAAAAAACTCTGTTATATCTTTATTGAAATGTAACTGACAAAATATACATTATATATTTATAGTGTCCACTTTGACATATTCTGACATGTGTATACACCATGAAATGATCACCACAAATTGATCTGCTTTCTGTCAGTAAAGATTGGTTTGGGTTTTCTAGAATTTTATATAAAGCAGAGTGTATACTTTTGGGGGGTGCGATTTCTTTTGCTCAGCCTAATTCTTTTGATATTCATCTATGCTATCGTGCATATCAATAGCTCGTTACTGTTTATTGCTGAGTAGTATTCCATTGTGTGGACGCACCACCCTTCCCATACCCACGCGTCTGTGGAGGGACATTTGAGTGGTTTCCCGGTTTGGGCCATTACAAATGAAGATGCTGTGAACACTCATGAGCACATATTTGTCTGCACATGTGCTCTTGTTTCTCTTGGGCAAATGCCTAGGAGTAGAATGAAACTGTCAGTTGTTTTCCCAAATGGCGGCACGATCTTGTGCTCCCACCAGCAACGTGTATGAGAATTCCTGTTGCTCTCTAACCTGGACAGCTGGGATGGTTAGGCTTTAAAGGCCACTTTTAACCGGTCTGTCCAGATTCCTATCGAGATAGCAATGGTGTATTTTATAGAACTAGAACAAATATTCCAAAAATTTATATGGAACCACAAAAGACCCTGAATAGCCACAACAATGTTGAGAAAGAAGAACAAAGTTGGAGGAATCATGCTACCTGATGTCAACACTATAGTACAAGCCCATAGTAATTAGAACAGCCTGGTGCTGGCATAAAAACAGACACATTGGTCAATGGAACAGAATAGAGAGCCCAGAAATAAACCCACAGCTTTATGGTCGATTAATATTTGACAAAGGAGGTGAAAACATACAATGGGGTAAAGATAGTCTATTCTATAAATGGTTTTAGGAAAATTGGACAGATACATGGGAAAAAATGAAACTAGATCATTTTCTTACGCCATATACAAGAATAAACTGAAAAAGGATTAAAGACTTAAAAGTTAGACTGGAAACCATAAAAATCCTAGAAGAAAAAGTAAGCAGCAAAATCTCAGACATTTCTTGTAGCAATATTTTTTCTGTTACCTCTCCTCAGGCAAGGGAAACAACAACAACAAAATAAACAAATGGGACCACATCAAACTAGAAGACTTTGCACAGCAAAGGGAAACATCAACAAAATGAAAAGACAGTCCGCTGAGTGGAAGAACATATTCTCCAATGATACACCTGATAAGGGTTAATATCCAAAATTTATGAAGATCTTATACAACCCAACACCAAATACACTAAACAATTCCATTTAAAAATGGGCAAAGTACCTGAATAGACACTTCTCCAAAGACAAGTGAGAAGATGCTCAATGTCACTAATCATCAAGGAAATGCAAATTTAAACCACAATGATATATTACCTCATATCTGTCACAATGGCTGTCATTAAATAATCAGCAAACAAGTGTTGGTGAGGATGTGGAGAAAAGGGAACACTTGCACACTGCTGGTGGGAACGCAGTCTGGTGCAGCCATGGTGGGAAGCAGCATGGAGATGCCTCAAAAACTTAAAAATGGAGTTGCATTATGACCCAGTGATTCCATTTCTGGGAATATGAGGTCTGTCCAGATAGAGTCCAGCCCTTGTTAATATAATGAGAATGGTTTGCACAACATCGATGTAAACTGACAAGGAGAGTGGGGGTGGTACACACTGTTGAGTGGGCATGTGCACTGTGTGGCCAAACATTCAAAATGACTGAGCGAGTACAACGAGTCTGCATCAAATTTTGTGTTAAGCTTGAGCTTACCTCCATGGAAACTATTTGGATGGTTCAGAAGGTCATAGTTATGGGCAACTGGGGACTGGCAGCTTCATCACAACAACACGCCTGCTCATGCATCACGTCTCCTGCAGAGTTTTTTTTTGCAAAACATCAAATCACCCAGGTGACTCAGCACCCCTACAGCCCAGATTTGGTGCCCTGAGACTTCTGGCTTTTCCCAAAACTACAATTACCTTTGAAAGGAAAGAGAATTCAGACCATCAATGACACTCAGGAAAATACTATGGGGCAGCTGATGGCAATTGGGAGAACTGTGTGAGGTCCCAAGGTGTCTACTTTGAAGGGGACTGAGGCGTCATTGTCCTGTGTATAATGTTTCTTGTATCTTGTATCTTCTTCAATAAATGTCTCTATTTTTCATATTACATGGCTGGATACCTTCTGGACAGACCTCATATATCCAAAGAAACCTGAAACACTAATTCAGAAGAATGTATGCACCCCTATGTTCATTGCAGCATTATTTTTAATAGTCAAGATTGGGAAGCAGCCCGTTAGTAGATAGTGGATAAAAAAGTTGTAATACAATTTACACAATAGAATGCTACTCTGCCATAAAAAAAGGAAATCTTACCTTTTGCAACAGCATAAATAGACCAGGAGAGCATTATGCGAAATGAAATAAGCCAGTCAGAAAGAGGCAAGTACCATAAGATTTCACTTATATGTGGAATCTAGTGAACAAAATAAACTAACAAACAAAATAGAAATAGGCTCATAGATTCAGAAAATAGACTGACAGCTGTCAGAGGGAAGAGGGGTTGAGGGGTTGGATGAAAAAAGTGAGGGATTAAGGAAAAAACATACTTCATAGACAGAAAACAGTATGGTGATCACCAGAGGGAAAGGAGGGTAGAGGGAGGAGGAGAGGAGATAGGGGCAGTAAATGGTGATGGAAAGAGACTTGACACGGGGTAGTAAAAAAAAAGAAAAAAAAGGCATTTTAGCCATTCCAGTGGACGAATAGTGGTATCTCATTGTGCTTCCGTTTGCGTTTCTCCGATGACTGGTGAGGCTGAGCGAGCTTTCACGTGCCTGTTTGTCACCCGCATCTTTGGTGAAGGGTCTGTTCAAATCTTTGTCCATTTAAAAAATTGGGTTGTTGGCTGTTTTCTAAAGCTCTCTAACGCTTCCTCACAGGCCAGTAGAGCAGATGCCCGGCCCTGCCGGATCAGCGCGCTGTGAAGAGTTCCCCGTCTGCAGCTCGCCTTTTTGTTTTCATAACCACTTCTTTTGAACCAACCTTAAACATTTTGGGAGCCCAATTTATTTATTTTCTGTTTCCTAGATCATGCTTTTTTCATCCTACTTATGAAGTCTTTGACAAACCCAAAGTCAGTACGATTTCTCCTGTTTTTTTGGAAGTTTTAGGTTGAGCTTTTACATGTAGGTTTATGACCCTGTGAGTTAATTTTCACAGATGGTGCAAGTTGCAAACCCACGTTCTTTTCTTCTCCTCCTTGTCCTCCTCCTGTGGTTGTTTTTTCTTGTATGTAAGTGTCTAACTGCTCATTGAAAAAATTATTCTTTACCCATTGCTTGGCACCCCTGTCGAAAATCAATTGACCATGTAAAGGTCTACTTTTCAACTATTATTTTTATTGATCTTTATGTCAATATCATGCTGTCTTGTTTACTATCATTTTATAATGTCATAAAATCAGATGAAGTAAGCCTTTCAATTTTGTTCTTTTTGACTATTCTAGGTGTTTTTTTATTTCCATAAAACTGTACAATTAGTTTGTCGATTTCTATTAAAAAGTCTGCTGGGATTTTTATTACAATGAACCTATAAATCAATTTAGCAGAAAAATCAACCTTCTTACAATATTGAATCTTCCCATCCATGAACATAGACTATCTCTCAATTTATTTGGCTCTGTTGGTTAATTTTTCTCAGCAATGCTTTGCAGCTTGCAGTGCACAGGTCTTACAGACCTTTGTCACATTTGTCCTTAAGTGTTGTATACTTTTTCATGCATTGTTAATGGCAATGTTTTAAATGACAATTTCTGATTGCTTATTGCTAGTATATATGTACAATTGATTTTTGTATATTGATTTTGAATTCTATAATCTTCTAACTCACTTATCCATTCTAGTAGCTTTCTGTAGGATTTTTAGGATTTTCTATGTAGGTAATCATATTATCAACAAATAAAGACAGTTTTGCTTCTTCCCTTTAAATCCAGATGGGTTTTAGATTTCATTTTCTTGTATTATTACACTGGCTTCACCCCTGTACGATGTTAAATAGGAATGGAAAGAGTGTGCTTGCCTTGCTTCCAATCATAGTAACAGGGAGATACTCAGTCTGCATTCATCCTTGGCTTTTATTCACCCTGGTAAGTTCTGGACAAGCTCAAAGGGGCGACCTTTTAGTACTGGTTGGAGGATTCTGGAGTTAGTCCTGGACAGTGTGCTCTTCTTTCTTGTTTGATCCATGACTCATGGAGACTGCAAGTGCCTTGAGGGCAGAAATGGAGTATTTGACTCCAATTTCCATGCCATGGCCTGGTGCTCAGCTTGACAGATTCTTCCTGCCAGCCAGCTCACTAAATCATGCAGAAAGGGTCTCTGTGTGTTCCTTTAGCCCCATCCCCTTTGCTTTCCTCCTAAACCAAAGGCAGTCATTCTTCCCTCCTTTCCTTCTCTTCCCCCTCCAGAAACCTGAATGGAAGGAGATGTGAAAGAAAAGCGCTCAGGTTTTGTCAGCATGCAGCATCCGGTTACTTTCACGCAGCGTCCTCACTCAAAAATAAACCTGAGGGGATGGAGGGAAGAGGGTGACAGAGACAGAAGGGAGCTGTTAGCATAGCTCCGCTTCCAGGCTGTATTTTTAGGGCTGGCATTCAGGCTTGGCCTTGGGACAAGCGGCTGGAAAATGCAAGGCATTTCCTCTTCCTGTCAACTGAGACACTGTGTGTGTGAGTGCGTATATGAGGGCCCCTGCCACTTCCCACTTAGCACCTCCGAACAGCAAACAGAACACACTTCCTCCAAAGACTCGCTCTGTTCTTGGCCCCGCTGGCCACCAGCCCCTCCAGTCCTGGCTCATCCTGGGACACTCTCACGGTCCCTCCCAGACCACTGTACATGCTGGTTCCTGTGGGGAGAGGAGCTCCGTGCTTCCTTGGCCAGTGTGTTGTTCTCACAGTGCTGAGCAGCTCACCAGCCATGTGAGGGTGGATTCTGTACTCTCCGAGGACCTATGTGGGACATTTTAGGAAGACTCAGTGATTAAATATCAGGTTCATTTGTCCACTCATTTACTCCTCCATACTCGCCGTGTGCTGTGTGTGAGTTACTGAAGCACTCTATGCCTCAATTTCCCCATTTGTAAATGAGTATAATAATAGAGCCTGTTTCAAAAGAGTGTTGGGGGAATTTTATGAGTAAATATATGTAAAGTGATTAAGCCAGTAGTGAGGTTAGATTAGCAGATAGTAAGGGCTCAGTAAGGATTAGCTGTTATTATTTGAGTGTCTACTGCATACCACCCTTGATCTTGGGCTGGGGCTGCAGTGCTGAACTAGACACATAATCTGTGACCTTTTGTAGCTATTCTGTTGGAGACCGTGTTGTTGCCCCTGAGAACTTGAAATTCTCAAAGGCAGCTTTAGACCAGGGCCCGCCTTTCTCTCCACGGAGTAAAAGTTCTACTTTACCCACTACAAGCTGATGCAATAAACCATCAGAGACACAATGTTATCAATGTTATTGGCACTTTGTGTAACTCTGACTGGCTTTGCAAAGTTCTCTTGCTTATGTAAAGTTATTTCACTTTTTAAAGTCTCATTTTCCTTGTTCACAAAATGAGAGGGACAGCGGGTAACATGGAAGGCAGCCTTGGCTGGGATGATGGGCAAGCCAGGGCCACTGGGTGGGGCTGACGACGAAGAAGAAGAGAGTTGTCCCCACTCTCTACGGGAACTGTCAGAGCTGGACAGCCATGGGTGCCCTCTGTGTCTCAGCCTCTCACTGGCTGGGTGACTTGGGGAAGGCACTTGACCTCTCTGTGTCTCGGTTACCTAATTTGTTATCAGGGACAAGAAGTAATGGTAACTGCCTTGGGGGGTGCTACCAAATGCAGCAGCGTTTGGTATGTGAGAGCATGTGCGTTTACCCTGATCCTATTTTTCAAGAGGATTATCTATCCCTTGATGAGTTTTCTTCCATGTGTCAGGGACCTCTTTTTGAACTCTACAAACAGTCTTGGTTCACACATAAGAGGCTTGATCTGAAAGAGACAGAGCCACCCAGGGGTCAGCAGGAGCGTCTGAGTATGTGTCCTTAGTATACGGGAGGGGACTAGAGGGGGTGTGTGTGGGGCGATGTTTCCCTGGCTTTGCGCACCAAGTTTTTATTTTGAGTATGTGGGTATCTACCTTTTCATCTCTAAGAGTAAGTTTCTTGCTGCATTCTATCAGTGAAAACTTTCATTCCATCCATCCATCTATCTACCCACCCACCCACCCACACACCCACCTGTCCATCTACTTATTCACCCATCTACTCACCCACCCACCCACCCATCCGCTCATGCATCACCTACGCACGTCATGACCGGTTCGACTATCACGAGGGCCTAGGATATAGACACTTCTGTGCCTATTAAACAGCAGCTCTCATTCCCCTGCCTCAGCCCCTGGCAACCACCATTCTGCGTTCTGTCTCCATGAATCTGACCACTCTATTCACCTCATATAAGTGGGTTCACACAGTATCTGATCTTTTTTGTGCCTGGCTTATTTCATGCAGCATGATGTCCTCAAGGTTAATCCATGTTGGAATATGTGTCAGATTTTTCTTTCTTTTTAAAGCTGAATAATACTGCATTTGGTACATACACCACAATTTGTTTTTCATTCATTCATCACTGGACATTTGGGCTGCTTCCACATTTTGGCTATTGTGATTCATGCTGTTATGAAAGTAGGTGCACAAATATCTATTTGAGTCTTTGTTTTCAATCCTTTTGGGTATACACCCAGAGGTGGAATTGTTGGGCCATGTCATAATTGTATTTTAAATTTTTTGAGGAACTGCTATACAGTTGCTGGCAGCAGTGGCACCATCCTACATTCTATGGGTCTCTCCTTTAACAGGAGAGTGTGGTGTGATGTCCAAGGTCCCCCCGATGAGGGGCCCACCACATGCACCTAGTTTCCCTCCTTCCTCATTGTAGTGGCTTAGGGTTACCATGACACTTTCATTTCCACTGCCACACTGACAGGGAGGTGAGGTTGCTGCCTCACCTCCTTTTGCAGAGGAGGATGCTGAGCCTCAGACTCTATGGCAGGTAGCTGTTCTTTTTGCCTTGTCTCCATTCATCTCCTCCTGGCTGTTCCCCTGGGGAGCTCCCGCCTCCTCCACTCTCAGCGAGCACCGATCCAGTGCAAACAGACATTCCATTTCTCCTGGTCATGGTGATTAATTCATCAGGAGTTTCCTGGCCCATACCTGGCCAACCAAAGCCCGTGAGCATCTTCAGGAGACTTGCTAAGTTTTTGTGGAAGTGGAGTTTGCTTTCAACTGGGGTTATGGCAGACAGGATGTGAGCCTTCAGCCATGGCTGCCACTTCCCCCACTCCTTAGCGTGACTGTAATGGAACTCGAAGTCAATCCAAAACACTGAGCCGAGAGGTGGGAGGGATAGATGACAGACAATGTCATGTAGGCACATGGATCTAACGAGACTTGAAGCTATTAGATCCATTCCTGGACTTTTCAATTACAAGAGCCAATAAATCCACTTTTCAACTTAAGCAATTGAGTTGAAATTCCCTCCTTTGCACCTAAAGGGAGTCCCACCTAATTCAGAGGTTAAGAAGTTTGTTCAATATCATTCACCCAGGAAATAGTGGTGCTGCAAACTCAAATCCTCAAAGGAGTTCCTGGCTTAGATCTGGACCCCAGCTCAGGATCAGCACTAACCACTGCCCAACTCTCAGAACTTTGGGTCGGCTTGATGTCAGGATGCGGCATTTGGGACAGGAGCTTCAACACAGCTGAAGAATTTCAGGGATGAGGGTGACTGCCAAGCATGTGCTCGGGAGCTCAGCCCACAGGGAGTTGGCAGATCGAAGTCCATGGGCCAAATCCAGCCCGCACCCCGTTTTTGTGCAGCTCACGAGCAAGAAATGCTTTTATGTGCTTAAATGGCTGAAAAAATCCGATGGAGACTCTTTTGTGACATGTGAAAATTATGACATTCAAATCACATCATCCATAAATAACGTTTACAGCCACACTCATTCGTTTACAGTTGTCATGGTCAGTCACGACAGCGGTTACTTAAATTACTCACCACCCCGCCCTTTACAGAAAGTGTTTACCAACTGCTGTCACACCCTGACTTCCCTCCTCAGCTTCCCCGGGTCTCGTCCCCAACCCCTCATCCCATCCTTCCCTGCTTCCTCTTCCTCCAGCTCTGGTCTGGACAGAAGCAGGACCCTCACGAACTCAGCAAATGCACGGGAAGCACTCAGCAGCACCTGACACCTGGCATGTTGCTAGTGCTCAGGAAAGGAAAAGGTGCCTTTAGTGACCTGATTCAGTAGTTAAGGACATACCTTACGTGGTGTTTCTGTGTCCTGGCTCTGCCACTCTCTCCCCGTGTGACTCAGGTCAAGTCACTTCACCTCTCTGGCCACAGGGCTTCCTGCAAAATAAGAATAATAATAGCATCTACCTCTTAGGGCCCTTGTGACCGTCAAATTAGACATTACATGTAATGTGCTTCTAAGGGTGCTTGGCTCAAAGGAATGGCTCAGTTAGACCCTAAATGTCGTGATTATTCATTTCCATGAAAGATGTTGGGATCTGCCTATTGCTGAGCCTGGCCAGGTCTAGCCCAGGGTCTCCCAGGAAGGCCAAGGCTGTGCTGAGGGCAGAGACCTGGCCTCTTGACTCGGAACCACCAAGTCCTCTCAGGGTGGGGCTTCATGACAAGCCCAGCAGGAGGTAGCAGAGGTCTTGACAGTCAGTGGCTTGAGGTGGCGTCTGAAAACAGAAAACCCTTGAGTTGGCCTCCACCTGCAAAGGGGTGTGTATGTGTGTGTGTGTGTGTGTGTGTGTGGCTGGATGGGACTGACTTGCTTTGAGACCAGTGCAGGATGAAGAAGAGGGCAAGATAGTGACGCAACCGGAATAATGGGTAGGAGGGCTGCCCTGGGGAAGGACCATCAAATTCTCAACTCCAGCCATCTCCTTTTTGCCCAGTTTGCTCAGCCTCTTAGCCATGAGAGAGACATGAGTGAATACAGGCAGAATTGAAGGGTCCACAGCACTTCTGCTCAGGTTCACCTAGAAATTCTGAGTCTCATGGGAGGGGAGATCTCTGCAGACCTGCTGCATCCCAAAGGCTTCAGCTTTTTCAAGACCTTGGTGGGCGGTAAGCTGAGTAGCTGGGCCTGGCTGTCCAGCCTGCCCTCACTTGGCCCAACCCCAGTCCCCTTCCTAGCCACACACCACAGTGCGTTCCAGGCTGGAGCCCAGCCATGTGACTCTGTGTGGGTACAAGTGTCCACTCGGTCACACAGAGAACAGGGTGGAGTCGGGAGGGCCTTTCTGGGTCATTTCAGCACCTGTTTCTCCCCAGTATCGAAGAGGTGACAGGAGAGCAGTGAGCTATAAAGGACCCAGCCTTGGGTGCCAAGTGCTCATGCTCTCTGTCTGTCTGTCTGTCTCTTTCTCTCTCTCACACACACTTTCTCTGATGACGTGCACACCCAGGCACACGCTCCTACGCAGACACACTCACGGAGAAGCACACACCAATCATTCAGACCTGCGTGCCTCCTCACACACACACCCCCCCCCCACACACGCACACACCCACACACACACACCCCCACACACACCCCTGCTGACATCACCTGACCTGACTGATTAGCTTTACTCTTGTGCTTGTCTGAGGCCGGAGCAGGCTGATATCAGCCTTCCGGCATGACTGTGAGAACCAGGTCCAGGGGACATCACACAGGCAACAGAAGGTCAGCAGGTCTTACACACCATCTGGGCAAGTGGCTCCCATACCTGCAGGCCCACCTTAGGGGCCTTTGTTAAACATTCCCAGGCCATTTTCACCCGAGACCAGGTGAATCAGAATCTTGTTGGTGATGATAGTGACCGGGGGAAGAAGGCTGGGGTCTAACAGGCTCTCTGAGGTTCTGGTGCTGGTCAGACTTGGGGACCACTGATCCAGCACGGCCTCGTTACTGTTCAAGTGCTGGAACCAAGGCTGCGAGAAGGGGAGTGACGTACCCAGGGCTGCACAGCGACTGTGTAGGAGAGCAAAGACTGGGTCCCAGGTCTGCACAGTCGCAGTGTACAAACTTCTGACCAGCAGGGACCTTGTGCCATTTCCTGTCCCTCTTGGCCTGCCTTCTGGCAAGGGGGCCAGTCCGCAGCAGGCAGTGTCCTGGGTCGGGGGACTGGCTCCATCTCCCCTTTCCCACGTGAGGGCCCTTGGTCGGAGGCCCAGCTTAGGGAAGGCAAGGGCTGGGCCCCTTGCTGTCACAGATGTTCAACACAGCACGCTGAGCCCCCTGCCCCACTCCTTGGGGAGGCCGGAAAGGGGAGTCCACATGCTCCTGAACATCTGGACGTCACAGAGAGCCAAGATGCACCATCCAGATGTTTTTGAAGCTCCACGCTGGGTGTCAGCAGACTGGGATGCTTGGGTAGAGGTTAAGGCTTTTGTCAGAAGGGAGGGGGTGAGTTTTGTTCAGAGATTAAGGGTAGTGTTGGCCCAACGCTGGGGATGAGGAGAGGACCTCAGGTCTCTACCCCTGTGAGTGGCGTGGGGCAAATGGGCCCGTGTGGGCAGGATTCGGATCCCAAGGGCAGCAGCGAGGTGGCATTAACAATAACAGCTACCATTTATTGAGCACTCACTATGTGCCAGATGCCGTTCTGTGCTTTGCTCGTATTATCTCATTTAACCCTGACAGCAACCCCATGGGGCGATTGGTGTTCCTATTCTCCAGGCAAACAAGTCAGGGACCTCATGTTCCCGGCCCAGGCTCACCCGGCAAGCCAGTAGCTGGGCTCCTAGGAGTCAGGTGCAGGTCTCCACTGCATGCCCTGCCCTGCCCCATGAGCGCCCCAGTGATTTCTAGGGGCCAATCCCGGCGTGTCTTTCCCCCCAACATCATGTGCATGTGAGGGAGTTTCCACAGAGAATATGGGAATCTAGGAGGTGCCCCTTTCCCCTAAGGTTGCAGCTTGGGGAGGGACAGCCCTGAGCTGCAGGGGTAGGAAGCAGAGCTGGTCCCTCCTTCCAGGCTGGGGGGTGGCTGTGCGGAGGGGGTGCCAAGTGTCCCGCGGCTTCCGAGGCAGCCTCTGCCTCCCAAAGGAAAAGTGAGCTCCCTGCTGCAGAGTCCAGCTGTGGCCGGCAGGGCTATTTATTTCCCTGCCCGTAAGCCCTTAAGTCATCTGTTTACACAGTGAGGAAAGGAGCCCAGCTTGCATCCCTGCCCAGTGCCCTCCCTCCCCAAGAAGCTGAGCCTTGCAGGCTGAGCCAGGGATGCCCCTGACAGCCACCAATGGTGGGGGCTCTGGAGTAGAATCATGAGCTACTGGGGGCCATGGCCCTCAGGGCTCTGGCCAGGATAACTGGGCCTGAAAGTGGGACAGCCCCGGGACCACCATGTCAGTCTCTAGCTGCCCTTCCTGTACCCCCTCACCCACCCTCTCCACCACGCTGCTTTCCGCATGGGCATCCAGCTCTGAGCTTTCCCTTTTCCTCCTCCCAGCATCCTAGCAGTTTGTCTAGAGCAGCAGATACCAGCCATTTACACTGTGGTGAGAATGTCCTGCCTCCCTTCTTCCTGTGGCACAGAAGATTTTGTCTCATCATAAGAAATCACCAGGGGGTCCTGGCCAAGTGTCTCAGTCCTCCCATACTCCAGGAGGTTGTGGGTTTGATTCTCCGTCAGGGCATATACCTACGTTCCAGGTTCAAACCCTGGTCAGGGCATGTACAGAGGCAACAGATCAAATCTCTCTCTCTCTCTCATCAATAAATATACCCTGGGGTGAAGACTTCAAAGAGAGAGAGATCATCAGATCATCAGAGAGAGACCATAGTGGCGACAGGCCAGGAGTGGAGTTGGGGGTCCAGAGAGGCAGCCTCCTAAAGGCTACCATGGCTCACTCATTTCACAAACACGTCTCGAGATCCAGGACAGCCACGAGCTGGGGCAGGGCACACACACAGGGGAAGAAGACGAGGCTTGGCCTCAAGGAGCAGGGGAGCTGGAAACCCCTGAGTGCTCCATGGATGTCCTCATAGCAGTCTGCCCTGTGCGCAGTAGAAATGGCTGGAAGTATCTGAGGGAGACCTCACAGGGGAGGAGATATTTGGAGGGGGTCTGGGGGAATGAGTAGTTTCCTCAATTGGAGAATGGGAACTCCGGTGTGTACAAAAGTAAGGAGACCCCCAAACTCAGCAAACCTGAGGAAGAGGAGACAGAATGTTCAGTGTGCCAACTAGGAGGTCAAGGCCAGAAACGTGGGCCGGGGCTCGGTCAGTATGGGCCTTGAGTGGCCCCAAAGGGTTAGAGGCAGTGGGACGTCCCTGAGGGATGCGAACAAGGAAGTGGCAGGAGCGCAAGGCTGATTAAGACAGAAATCCGGAGAGGGAGATGAGAGGCGGGAAGCCGTGGGCGAGATAAGGTGAGCCAGACCCAGGGTGGGGGTGGGGAATGGGGAGGCGAGCAGACTGGGAGACGTTCTGGGCCATGTTTATCTCATTCCGGAATGGACTGTGGAGGGAATGTGGATAGCGGTCTGGGAGGTGGAGCTTCAGGCTCCTCCTTCCCCTGGATCCTACAGAGGAGAGGGACGGAGGACCTGGCTGGGGGCAGGGGGAGAATGGCTTAGCAGAGAGATCAGAGGTAGATGAACAGGGACAGCCCCCGGGAAGGGGCACTCGGGTCTGGCCCTGAGTTAACGGCTGGAGGATTTACAAGTGAAGACAGTGGAGAGGGCATTCTAGGGAAAAACCGGCTGAACAAAGGCTCAGAGATAATGGGCACAGAGAGAATCTATGTCCTTATTTTTTCTCAAGACCCTCCACCGGCATCATCTTCCAGCCTGGGGTGGTGGACATGGGGAATGGGATATCAGACCTAACCCAGGGCCTCTGGGCTCAAGCCTTGCTCTGCCACAAATTGCGTCTGAGCTTTTGGCTCCGGGGGCCGCTCTCCCTGGGTCTCTGTCTTCTTGCTCTCCGTTGCTGCTTCCTCCCTCTCTCTCTGTCTAATGTTGGAGCCCAGGACTCAGCTGAGGCCTGATTCTCCACTGCACTCATCCTTCAGGGGCAGCTGGGAGAACACAGGGGGTGTTGCAGGCAGGAGGGACCACAGGGCAAAGCCCTGGGGCAGGTGCAAGCTTGGCAAGTCCGAAGACTGAGTAGAGACAGTGCTGCGGGGTGCGGCTGTGGGGGGCCGAGATCTCCGGGGCCCTGTGATGGACTGTTTTCAGAGTACACAGCCTCTCAGCCAGGGGGATGTCAAAGAAAAGTGGCTGTTTCGAGAGAAAGTGAGGTATAGATGGGGGTTGAGGGACAGTGAACTCTGGACTCTGAGTTCTGTGGCCCCGTGTGTCAGGAGGGACTAAGGGAGGATCAGGAGACCCGGGTCTGGGCATACCCTCCCACTAACTCGCCTTGGGACCCCAGCACACCCCCACCCACTCCATTGCAGCTTCCTGCAAGCAGGAAGGTTCTGGGCTGTCTGAGCCAAATGGGGTCAGTGCTGAGCCCGTGCTCAGACAGGTAGACAGCCCTGTGCTGACTCCGGCGTCCATAGCTCTCCTGCCTCTGGAGGGGCCTCCTGTGAGGCTGTCCGCATGGCTCTCTTGGCCAAAGCTGTGGCCTCCCCTCGACCACTATTGCCCCCCTGGCAAGGATGTACAGAGCAGCAAAAGGATGAAAGAGCTAGGACTTGGAGTGTGTTCAACTTTAAAAGTGTTCTCCTGCCCTGAGCGGTGTGGCTGTGTTGTCTGGGCACTGTCCCACCAAGAAAAAGGTCACCGGTTCAGTTCCAGGTTGGGACACACGCCTGAGTTTTAGGATTGGTCCCCAATTGATGCTTCTTCCTCACATCAATGTTTCTCTCCCTCTCTCTTCCTTCTCCTCTTCCTCTCTCTGAAAATAAATAAGTAAGTAAGTAAGTAAGTAAAATGTTTAAAGAAATGTTCTCTTCTGCCTGGCAGTGTTGGGAGGAAGGGTGCCGTGCTCCCTTGTTTTGCTCGACCATCACATGGGAGAAGAGGTAGGCCTCAGCCACCAGCCAAGGGCCAGGGTGGACCAGTGGGCATGTCACTGCATGGGCTGCTCTCCCGGATGAACCCTGGGACAGACGCAGACCAACAGGGTCCAGGCTCCATCCCCTGCTGACACTGGGTGGTAGGGGTCTTGTCTCTCCTGAAAGGACGGAGACAGGGTCCACTGGGTGCTCTGGGGACTTCGGCCTGGCTCCCAGGGATACCAGCTGTCCTTCTCAAGTGACCAGGTCAGACACAGCTGTGCTGTGTAGGAGAAAGAGCGCCCATGTGGGAGTGGGAATCCTGGCTCTCCCATAACCCACTGGGTGATCTGGGGAAGGCCTCTTCCCCCTCTCTGGGCCCCGTTTCCTCCTCTGAATGAGGAATGGTATTCACCAGACCACAGCAAGGGACCCCTTATTCTGCAGCTTGTAAACCCATGACTGGAAGCTCTGGCCTGCAACAGGCCCCAGCTTCCTGTGAGAGACACTTGGGGTAAAGGGGAGGCTGGTGTCAGTCCTGGACAAGGGTGACCAGAGGGGGCCCACTTTCCCACACTGCTCCACCCACACAGATCCGCCTGCAGGCCACAGCCATGGGAAGCAGGAACCCACTGAGTCACTGCCTCCCACCTGGCTCCCTGCTGCTGCCTCTGAGCCCTCTATGGCCCACAGGGGGGCTGCCTGCCCCTCACACCACCCCTCCATTTGTCCTGTTCAAGAAAGTCAAGGAAAGGCTCCTTGAGTGAGAAACTGATGGTGAGTCCCAGGGCAAATCCTGGGTAGGTTTAGTTCATTGCTTCCTTTCCACCCTGCCCAGGAAGGCCACGGCCGTCAGAGTGTTCCTGCCCCCTGGAGTCTGCAGGCAGGCCTGTTGCAGAGACCTGATGCTGCTCAGAGCCCGAGGGGCCCCCAAGGGGCAGAGCAGGACACATCCTGAGCTGCCCCAGAGCAGCAGGAGCCGCCAGGAGGTGGGCTGACGAGGGCTTGTGGAGCCCTCCTCCTGGGGGAAGCTGAGCAGCAAGGGACTCAGACATTTGGCTTCCAGGCCTGGGTTTAGTTCTGATTCACAGGATGCCTTTAGATAAGAATACGGCAAGAAAAATTCTTGTTTTTCTTCCTCCTCATCCTCCCGCTTCGAAGGGAAGGAGAAACGATGGCAATTACAGTCAACTCCCTTACGTAAATGCTGGGTGCCATGAACAGTGCAGGACGGACGGATAAACCCAAAGCCCTCTGATCCGATCAAACTCTCCGGTGCACCCACCAGCACGCCTTCCTTGGACGCCTCCAGTTCTGCCAATTCAGTTAGACTGTTTGATACCCAAGACCCAGGAAGTGGCCCCAGGTTACTGGTGTCCTGCTGAGTCCCAGGGGTGGGCGGACCTGTGCCGAGGCCATGGTGCACCTGCGTGAGTGGTGGGGCTGGCTAAGGGCCTGTGGCTACAGCAACCAGCTCATTTTTAAGTCCTGATTTCAGTTTTTTCAGCCATTACTTATATCTTCTTCCAAGCTACGTGCGCCCCCACCCCTCACTCCCTCACCCCCCCCGCCAATGAAGGAAGCTCATTCATACCTCAGCGCCAGGGTCCCCTGGTTGGTTATGAGGATGGAACAGTGCTGCCTACTGCCCCCTACCCCTCTCAGCTCTCCCTGCTTCACTCGCACACAGACCACCCCCTGCCCATGACCTGCTCTGTTCCCCAGGCCTTTGAGAAGCCCTGGAAGTCAACTCACTGGGCCCCAGGGGCTGCCCCATGTCTGAGATCCAAAAAAGGGGGTAGAGACCAGGAGCAGGACTTGTCTGGTAGCAGAGTGGGGCTCAGGGTGAGCAACTGGCCCCTAGTGGGGTGACCGTGCAGTTGACAGTTCCTGGGGATGAGCCGGTAGAGCAGCTGTGGCCTAAGAGCTGGCCTTGGCCCCTAACCTGGACCTCTTGGAGGCTGGCACACTCTGGGCTTCCTCTCTGGCAGCCAGCCCCCTCCACAGAAGCCACTTTCGGCTGGACAGCTGATGCCTAGACCTTTGCAGGGTGAGAGGGCCCGGCAATGAGGCCACCCATTGCTCTCACATCTCCCCCTGCAGTCAATCCACAGCAGCCCACAGTCTCCACACCTGTCCCCTCACACGGCTGAGGGCAGGGGCCTGGCAGGAGCCTCCTCTGCTCTTTAGCCTCCCCTAAATCAGTGGGGGCCCCTCATTCTTTTCCTGTCCCTTCCCCCAGTGCTCCTTGACTGGGGGTGGACACTGGGAATGGAGGGGCCATTCCTGATGTGGAAGAGAGCCGGGTGAAATGCCATTTACCTGGAATACCTAAATTAATGAATGCATTTTTATTGCCTTTCAAAGAGTTGCAGTGACACGACTCAATACCAGCAATGCCGGCTGTCCCCAGGCACCCCCTTTAATGACAAGGTGAGAGACCAGAGACAAGCCCATGTAGGCAGCTGGGTGATGAGAAGCTGCTGGCAAATCTGTCTTCACAATGTTCACAATACAGTAACAATGCTAGCTAATCACATACCACTTACCATTCACCAGATGCTCTTTTTAGCACCTCTCACATGCTAACTCACTTAATCTTCACAACCCTATGAGGCAGGTATTATATTATCTGTATTTCATGGGTGAGAAACAGAGAAGTTCAATGTCTTGCCTGAGGTCACGCAGCCAAGAAGTGGCAGAGGTGCGGTTTTGGTGTTGTTGGGCTGGCTGTACAGCTCCTGCCCTTAAGCACTCAGACAGACTGCCTCTGCATCGGCCGGCCGACAGTCCCTCTGCCATCCCGTGTAGTCCTGGTTTGGCTCCACCAACTCTTTCTTCCTGGATGGTACCAAGCCCATGCCAGCCCAGGTGCCCATCCAAACTCTTAGTAAAGGATCTACATGAGCAGATGTTTTTAGGCTCTTGGTGGCCTCCCCTGTGGCTGCCCCCTGCTCCCACCCCTCCCTGGTGCCCTTCTTCCCATGCCCTCAGCTCTGCTGCTCCTCTTTAGGAATCCCGATTACACTCTCCTTGCGGAAAGCCGCCTGCTGCATCCTCCCCGAGACTCCGCATCCTCCCCCCGACTCCACACCACGTCCTCCCAAACAGCTGAGCCTGTGCAATGTGAGAGGGGAGGACACTTGCCAGAGGTTCCCGGAAAACATCCAGAGGTCACTCTGGGTTGGCCCTGACCACTGCTCTGAGTAGCCACCGTCCCACCACAGGTCTACTCCTCCAGCACCAGGGAAGACTAACTGGCAGGTGCAGAGTAGAGGCGGGCTGGGAGCTGCTTTGCCACTGAGAAGGACAGAAGAGCCGGGTACTTGACTCAGAAGCTGCCAAACATCGAACGCCAAAGAGCAGATGGAGTGGAGCATCCAGATTTTCAGTCTAAAACTACCTTGTCAGGCACAGGCTATATCTCCATACCCAACCCGCCCAAGTAACCAGCCAATCCCCTTACCTCCCGTGCCACCATCAGCCCCCCCAGCTCGTGCCCAGCCCACCCAACACTCAGAACACACTCCCCACCCCCACCCGGACCCACAGTGCTTACCCTACTCACCTACAGCCTGAGGCATGCACCTCTCGCCTGGCACACCCCAAGCCAGCACCCCATCTTGGTCATCTCTGGCTGTATCCACCCCCTTTTCACCTGGCTCATTCGTTTCTAACAGCCAGTCGTTGGCCAGCCCGTTCAGCACCTGCTCATCTCATACCATAGCTTCAGCCTACCCAGTGGCCCCAACTACCCGTCCACAACATCAGCCAACCACCAGCCCACATGCCTAAGACCCAGGCCACCCATGCTCCAATGTCATAAGCCGCTATTTCCAGATCTACTCCCATCCAGGCTCCAGTGAGTGTGCACTTGCCAGCTCTGTATGAGAATCATTTTAAGGACTTCAGAGATATTTTCCACTCAGGTCTCAAAGGAGCAGGGCAGGTGGGGCTGGGGCACGTGAAAAAAATTGCTTCCTCCCCACTCAGGGTTCAGTGACTGCCCTGCTGGGAGGCCATGAGATGGCTTTCCACCCTCTGAACCTCTTCTGCTGCGAAATCTTGTTGATAGGACAGTCAGGTTCAAAAACTAGGAAGTGGGCTGAAGAAAGTCTCCTGCAAATGAAGTTCAGGAGGCTGCAGAGAGATGGACAGAACTCTTCTATCTCCCTAAATGCCAGAGGGAAGAAGGCAGAGTGGAGAAATAAAGGGTCCTGGAGGCAGGTGCTATGGGAGACCTGGGTTTAGACCCAGCTGTACCATTCACCACGTGGTCTTGGGCAAGTCACTTGGCCTATTGGAGGCTCTTCATTAAAGCGAGAGTTGAACAAGATGAACTCTAACCTCCCCAAGCCCAAGGCCTCTCCAAGGACTCCCTGCATTAAAATATGTCATCAATGTCCCCAAGGCTGGTGAGGGCAAATAGACATTCTTTCACATGTCAGCATCCACAGGTGGTTAGCAGCTGCCTGGATCACAGTTCAGAGAAGATCCTGTGATCAAGATCAACTAGTGATGTCTGTGTAGGTACCAGAATAGGAAAGTGGGACATGAATGCCAGGAACTTGGAAACCCTAAGGAAGATGTATAGCAGTTTCTGGGTGTATTTCCCTATTGTTATCTTCAAGTCCATAGTAAAGTCCTATTTAAACAAGCCTTCTCTCAGTTAAATTAAAGGGGAATGGTGAGTCTATTCTCAGTCAGATGCCAAATGGAGACGACACACCACTGAGGCTAGCACAATGGTGATGGGTTGATTACCTGGAAACCTTCCCAAAGGATGCTCCATTTTTTCTTGTTTACATTTTTTAAAAAATGATCAGATTTCCTCATGAAAAGGCAAGCTCCACGAGGGCAGGGTCGGGTCTTGTGTCTGTGATTGCCAGTGGAATGGACTGGTAGGCTCCGAGGACCTGGATGTGTTACTCATCACTCGTTCACTCTTCCTCCCTTCACTCACTCACTCCACATTCACTCCATCCACCTACCCATCCATCCGTCCGTCTGTCTGTCTAACCATTTACTCCCTCACCCAGCCAACATTCACAGGGGCTCTGACTCACCCCACTGCCAAAGAATCTCTGTCAGTCTCTGAGCTAGGCCAGAGAGGACCTCAAGCTAGTAAAGTTCTAAAATGTGACCACAGGAAGCCCTCATTCTGTAGCCTTAGGTAAGCCACTTCCCGTCTGGCCTCAGTTTCCCTACCTGCACGTGGCCATAAGGAAAAAGGTAGGGAAACTGGCCATAAGGTAGTGGCATAAGGAAAAGGGAGGAACTGCCAAAGTGAAGGGCAAGGGAGATGCTTCCCGGCAATGGCAATGTCAGTCCTGCTCCCTGCACACCCACGGGATGGGCAGAGGAAGCTAGGCCGAGGCTGGGCCAGCATCTAGGAGCTGTGGGACAGCTGATCCTGCTTCAGGTCTTGGGGCGAGGAACACGTCCTGAGGATTTGGCCTGGCTGGGCACCTCTGCAATGCTGCACCGATCTCTGAGTTAGTGAGTGTGCATAGGTCCTTATGAGGGTTTGAGTGTGCATTTACATGTGTGCATGTGTGTGTTTATATGACTGGATGTGCATACTGCACAGTATTCCCCGGGAACATGACAGGGTAGGTTTCCACCCCTGTAGGCCCTTCCTTAGAAGGAGGCAGCAGATCTGCTCTGCCTGCACCTCTCTCCACATCCCTTATCTTCCTCTCCCTCCTTTTAGCCCCTCCCTTTAGTATAGAGGCAAGAATTTAACTCTAGACTGCCTGGGTTTCAATCCTGGCCCTACCAAATACCAACCAATCATACGACCTGGGGCATGTTAGCGTCTCCATCAACAAAGTGGGTGTTGGGTGATTCTGGGGACCGGGGAGCTCAGTGCATGTAGCACACAGCACTCAGCATTCGTGCCTGCCCTTGTCTCCCCGCTCTCAAGTTATGCTAAACAACAGTGACTGACCTCAGAGGGGGAGTAGGGAGAGGGAAGAAACACCCATCTCCCAAGAATAGGACCTCGATCCTAAAGTCAAACAGCTGGTTGAAGCTGGTGGTGCTTTTCTCAGATTATGTATGTAGGGTTTTTCTGTTTTGTTTGTCCAATTTTTTTTTTTTGTAAATGCAAAAGATGGGAAACAAACCCAAGAAAATGTTTAAAAATCAATGACTGAATGAGAAGTCATTTGTGGGTGGCACACATAGGGCCTGGGGCAGAGGGGACAGGCCCTGGGCATTACCCTGAGGGTGGGGCCTGACTCCAGGGCTCTCTCCAGCTGCCCTCCCTTCTTGCAAAAACTCCGGGTCCTTCCCACCTTCCCGGGAGGCTGGGGTCCTGGAGCACTGTCACCAGACGCAGCCGTGAATAAAGCCAGGGAGCCCTACTAGGAGCTGGCCCAGTAGTACCCACCTCTCTGTGTGACCCTGGGCAAGCCACTTTCTCTCTCTGCGTCTCAGTTTTTGTTTTTGAGGATCTCTAAGAATCCTTAAAGCATTAACATTCTGGCCTTGATTGGCAAGGCTCATTCGGTGGAGCCTTGTCCTGCATAGCAAAATGTCACCGGTTCAATTCCCGGTCCAGGCACATGCCTGGGTTGTGGTCCAGTCCCTAGCTGTGGTTCGTGCAAGAGGCAATCAATCAATGTCTCTCATATGTCAATGTTTCTCTCCCTCTCTTTCTCTCCTTTTCCCTCTCTAAAAATAAATAAATAAATAGAATCTTAAAACAATATTAACATTCTGTGATTCTCTTCTAGCTCTGAGGGTGGCTGTGAGAGCCCTTTTAGAAGAATAAAGATGTCCCCATAAAGAGATGTGCATTAGCACAGTGTGGGGGCATGGAAGGGCTCCACCCCTAGGCTGCCAGGGAAGAACACTTAAAAAAATTCTTGCACTATCTGCTTTAGGATAGTTTCAGTCAGATCTGGGCCTGCATACTCCTTGAAATATTCGTTGGTGATCTGCGCAAAGAAGAGAAAGTCTGTCCCTTTCCTGCCCAGAAGTAGACGGTGTGTCCTGGGGCAGACCCCCTCCAGTTCCCCACCACACCGCCCGCAGACCCAGGAGAATGGCGCACTCAGTCTCTGGCGTTCTGGATGCAGAGAACTTTGGGGATGAGGAGAACGCACATTTGACAGGATAGGGGAGCGTGCGTAGTCAGGAGACTCAGGCTTGCCGCCGGTTCTCGGACGGTCCCACTCCTCACTCTGGATCCCGGAACTGTTGCTGTTCTTTGTTATTTCATACACGATAGTTATCGAGCATCTACCTGTGCCAGGCACCATGCCAGGTGCCATGAGAACATTAGTGAACAAGACTTGACCTATACCCTTGAGGAGGGCACCCTTTGGTTGGTTGGGGGGGGGGTGACTTGTCCATTGCCCTGTACTATCGATGCCTTTTATTACATCCACTTCAGACATCGCTAATCCATCCCAGCACTCTCCAGCACCAAGCAGGCATAACCTCTGGATCACTTGGAACACAGTACTCTGGTGTTTCCAGTCAATTAGTAAAAGCTGTGTGTCCTGGAGTGAGCCACTTGACCTCTCTGGTCCAGCTTCCTCACAGGCAGAGCAGCAGTAACAATCTTGTGGGACTACCCCCTGCCCTGCCTCCTCCACTGCATCACCCAGAGAATAAAACAAGATTGTAGCCAGGAGAAGGGAACGTGCCCCAAAATCCAGTCTAAGTGCGGACTCTATTGTTCAGCTGTGTGAACATGCAGAGCTCGTGATAGGGCCCCCTTCGTAAGTATCCTTGAGAGTGAAACCGAAGAGCCAGGAGCAGTCTGTGTGTGGGGACCACGTCTGCCCCTGGTGCCCAGCACGCAGCCTGGCACACAGTGCTTGTTCCATAAATGTCGGTTGCATAAATGGATGTCTCTCAGCACAGCGCACAGTCATCTACCAGGGAAGGAGACCAAGCTTCCTCACTCCTCCCTCCTGTAATAAGTCAGCCCAGGCCTGAGGGCAGAAGGGAGGCTGGACTCAGGAGAGACTGCTCCTTAGAAGGCAGACCAAGGCTCCTGGTGTGGAGAACTGTAGTCAAACACCTTTTCCAGGCCATAGCCAAATGTCTTCCTTTCTTTCTTGGCCAGAGCCTCCTGGGGTCCAGTTGGCCTTAGCAAGGTGAGGTATGTCTGGCGCCTTGCTCCTCCCCACTCACCAGCTAAATAGCGCAGTATTCAGGCCGACTGTGGAAACCTCTGGGGTGTCTGGGGCCTGAGGCCGTTCCCAGAATGTGACAACACTTGTGCATTAATGGAGGGAGAGGAGGTGGGGAGGGAGGCTGCTCGCCAGCCCCCAGCCCCCGCTGGGCCTGGCTGGGGTTCACGGGCCTGCTTGTTTCCAAAGCAGGCAGGTGAGGAGTGGGGCAGTGGAGGCCCCTGAGGGGAGCTTGGCTGGCTCTGCTGTGTGTATTTATGAATGGGAATCTGACACAGAAGTCTGGTCCTGCAGACTTTTCAAAGCCCCCATCCCTTCCTGTATCTGGTATGAACTGCAAAAGGCCCTGGGAAAAATGCCCCATAAGGCCTTTACTGCTGCTTTGCCTGTGGGGAAGCTGGACCAGAGAGGTTAAGCAATTCATTCCAGGACACACAGCTTTACAAAACTCATTCTATATCATCATTTCACCCACCTTCAGTGAAGTCTGGAGATGCTATGGGTCCGAAGTCCACAAAAGGCTCCCCTGTAGGAGCCATAGGGCACTCTGGGCCATGGCCTGGATCCTGGCATCAGGCCAGGCCATCTGGACCCAAACTTTGCTCCCACTACCCTCAAGCTGTGGGACCTTGGGCACATGACTTGACCTTTCTAAGACTCACCATCTCATTTGGAAACTGGGGAAAATTTTACCTACCTCATGCGGGTTTTAAAGAACTATATATTTCTCTGTCTCCTCTTCCCTCTTTCTCTTTCCAAATATGTATTGAGATTTATTCTGTCCCGTACTTTGAAAGCACTGGGTACAAAGATGGACAAGTTGCCACCTCTGCCCTTGATCTTCAGGTGAACATGTAGGTTAGTAAATAATACACTGTGGTGTGGTTAGGGCTGCGACTCTCACACGCGGAGGGAGAGACCCACCGTTAGGGTTGGGGAGATACGGAATCAAGGTGTTGAAGGGTGAGCAGGAGTTTGCCGGGTAGACACAATGAGTCAGACGGGTATTTGGGGACGAGGAAACAGTCTTGCAAAGACATGGAGTGTGATAGAATGTGGCGTTTCTGGACAGCAGGGGTTGTTTGATGGGCTAGGGCATGCATTCGTCACAGAGATGAGCCTGAAGGGGTTTTGGGCCACAGCGTCAGGAGCTGTGCAGCTATCTGGGCCCCGTAATCAATGGGGCACTACGACGGGACTTCCTGCATGGCAGGGATATGTGGCATCTGCTCTGGTCTGCTGCTTCTGGGACTGAGGCCCAGGCCAGCGGCTGCTGCAGAGGCTCTAGCATCCTTGGTGCAGCAAGGAGACAATGGGGCAGAGGAAGAACTGTGAACTGGGTGTGACCCAGAAGGCAAAGGAGCAGACACCCCAGGCCCTTGATGCCCCTGGTGTCCAGCTGATCTAGAAAGACTCAAATGCACAGGAGAAGCATGACGCCAGCAGAGGACAGTCCACCCTGTGTGCTCTTGGTCCTTGGTTTCCATTCCCAGGCATCTGGTCATTCCAGGGAAGGAGTCTCCTGGGCAGTGAGGACCAGAAGCCTCACTTTCCAGAGAGAAACCTAGAAACTCAGAGAGGTCACCCAGCCCACCCACAGGCACACAGAAGATCTGGGGCCAAGGGGAGACTGAATGGAGGGCTCCTGGAGCTGGGGATACTGGAACCTTGGCCCTAATCTTGGGGGAGGACTAGGAGCAGGGACCAAGAAGAAAAGCCATTTGTGGGGGATGGGAGCACAGGGTGGCAGCTAGTTTGGGGGCTCTCGCAAAGCCCAGGCTCTAAACAGGTCCTTGCGACGATTGTCCTGTGTGGGTGTGAGTAGGGGGAGAACAGAGAGGATGACTTTGGGAGAGTGGGAGCACTTATCGAGCTAGGGATCTGGAGACACTGGGCTGGGAGGAGATGGATGTCTGTGGGACGTGAGGCTATGGAGACCAGAGCCCACCCAGTGATGGGACCCTGAGAGACCCTCAGGATTGCTGAGGGGGAGGTGGGAGGAGTGAACATAAGAAACTGTGTCCCTGGGAGCTGCAGCCAAGGACCCCAGAAACAAATTACGCAGCCACCTCCACTGCACCACGGGAGATTGATAAGGAGGCCACCCCCAGATCCTTGTGACCCTAGACAGAAAGGAGGCCCCCAAATATGAGCCCTTCTCATGTTCTTTCCTCCTCCCAGGGAAACCCAAGTCACCTCTGGAAACGATGCCTCTCCTTTGACACCTAACCCAGAACAGTGACCCACATGGTAGAACCCTCAGCCAAAGAAGGGGGAGAGGAGGGCACCAGGGAGTTGGGGGAGGAGGAGAAGCAGCTGGTTGTTACTAACCACCAGGCAGGCAGCAGGACACAGCGGAAAGAAAATGAAACTCCCCTCCATGGTAGATGGCCTGGCCTCAAGTCCTTGCTCCGCCACTGAGCTCTCTGTGTCCCGAGCACACGGCAGAAGTATGTGGCGTGGTGGCTGTGGGGCTGGGTTAACACAAGCAACTTACTGGGAGACAAGTCTTGAAACAGGCACAACCCATAAAGGAGCATGTTCTGTACATAATACATCAGGAATGGTTACAAATTAGTAATGTTTTATTTACAAATGTTTGTTGTAACAAGTTATAAGCAGAAATATTATAAGGGACACAATGGAAAAGTGAGCAAGTACTCTGAACAATTTGCAAAAGAAACACTAATGACGAATGCATACATTATAGCCATGCTCCCCCTTGGTAGGCATCAGTGAGAGTACAACACAGTAACAATTTTATCACCAGATTGGCAAAAATCCCAATTTGATTGTGGTCGGAGAAACGGAGAAACGTAGACAAGGGTGTGGGGCCAGGGACCCATACCCACAAGCATGGAAGTGTAAATTGGTTGCAACCATTTCTACAGCAATTAGCTATAATATATTAAACCTGAAAATGTGCAGTGCCTGAGACCCAGACATTACAGCTCCAGGAATCTACCTGAAGAAATGCTAGCTTGTGTACAGGACGCTCATTCCAGTGTTGATGATGGAAGAGAAATTTGAAGTGAACTAAATATTCCCAATTGAGAATAATTAACTTGAAATATGGCTTATTCTGCAGTGGAATGCAATTTACTGGTTAAAAGATGATCCCTGCATACCTACCTGGACATATCTCAGAATCACTGTTGAGTGGGGAAGAAAGCAAGTCACTGATGAACACATACAGTGTGATCCTGAGTCAGAATTCCTTTTTGCTTTAAGTAACCAATCATCTGCCCTACTATAGCTTAAAGGAAGAGGAATTTATTTTTTCTTAAGTAACAAGGAGTACAGGAGTAGCAATGGCTGAAGTTGGGTCATCTGCTTAACAATACTTTTTTTTTTTTTTTGCCTTCCCCTCCCCTCCCCCAACAACAATACTTCTTAAGGAATTCTCTTGGCCTTTCCTTTTTGCTCATTGCCTCACGGTCATGAAATGGTTGCTGTAGCTCCGACATCACATTCAAGACAGGAAGAAGGAAGAAGTGAAACACTTTTCTCTTCACACAGTTTTGGCTTTTTCTTTGGTAAGGGAAGCCTTCCACAGCGAATTTCCTTTATATCTCATTAGAAACCTTTATACCTTTTTGGTTAAAGGAATGAAATGATAAAAAAAAATTGTTTAAAGCAATCACGATTCATTCTCTAGGGGCTGGTGGAAGGAAGGAGCTGTTGTCACTGATATCAAAGATTTCTGCCCACTACTTGAGTATTTCTTGTCCTGTTAGCTGGGAAGAAATGGGTGCAGTTGGCTCATGGTTGGATAGTGGACAGCGTTTGATGCAGACACAATTTATACAGAAAAGAAGATGCATCCTTTGTAGAGCATGATCTATTTTATTTCTTTACCCAACACATACAGGGTGATACGGAAGAATGTGGGAGTAAGGAATGGGTCAGGGTGTGGTGCTCCAAGGGGTCTTTGATGTTACCTGAATTCCTTAATCTTTAAAAAGAAGGCTGAAAAAAAGGAGACTATCTCTTATGCAATTAAAAGTCAGTTTTAAAAAACCCCTATCAGTACACACCTTCGACACCCCCAAATGTGGCCCATGTGCCATGAGCCCAATGCTGCAGAAGCAAAGGCAGTTGCTTACCTGGTCCCATACTCCCGAAGTTCAGGGTGGGCCCTTGGGAGAAGAGGGAGGAAGTTGCCTGAGTGACTGTGGCTCCCAGAAAAATGTTGGGAGCTGATCACTTCAGGCTTAGAAGCCCTTTCAGCAGGGCTGTCTTTGACAGACAGAAAGTTGACCCATCGGTATTTCCTTACAAGTTCAGGGCCTCCCTCTGGAGCCCTCCCTCGCTCTTCAAACAGAAACTGCAGTCTCCAATTAAACCGCCTGTCAAATACAGACAGAGGCAGCTGGTGTCCTTAAAACCACTTACAAGACACTCTGGGGCACAGGGGTGAGATGGACGAATGCCAGCTTTGCAGGCCAGCAGAGCCGGGAGGGAGCTGGGACACAGCAGACCGACGTCACAGGGTGCCAGCAGTCTGCGCTCAGGGCCACAGTCCAGGCTTAAACTTCCTATTACCCATTTTGCAGGTGAAGAAATGAAGCTCCAGGGAAGGGAACCACCCAAGTTCACAGACTACAAAGTCAGACTCACCTCTGACCCACAGTGAAGCACCTCCCGGAAGAGCCCGGAAAGCGAATGAGAGGATTGGGTTGGGGGCAGCTCCTAAGCATCAGCTCCTCCAACCCCACCTCCGTCCACCCTCCCCGCCCCCATGCCCTGCAGCACCGAACAGACACTTGGAGCCAAAGCCCTACTGGAAAGACTTGGCTGCTGAGAAAGTCCTTGGAGTTCATCTGGTCCAGGGTGGTTTTTCAAAGGCGTGAGGATAAAAACCATCTTTTAAAAAATGAAAAGATCTGAGTGTATTGTTTGTAAGGAGGGTTGATATTATTTTGGGAAATTTGGATGTTTTTATTGAATCTGGCAAAGCTGATTTTTACTCAGGACTGTGGCTGGGGATGGATAGGGCCTTGGGCCTCTGTGGTGAGCCTGGAGCTCAAGCTGCTTCCTTGGCTAAGGGGCTCTGGGCCTCACGGGCCCTCCTCCTGGGGCTGCAAGGGTTATAGGAAGCTGTTCCCGCCCGCACGCACACCGGGCTGCCTGTTTGCCCAGCCCTGCTCCTGGGACGCGGGACTGTCACGCTGCTCCTGGTGAGCACTCCTGTTGCTCACGGATACTCAGCCGCAGTCCCTCACTCCCTTGAGGCCCATAGCCTGCTCTCCTGACCACTCACAGATGGCTTGCTCTGAAGAAATTCTTGTTCCTTTACACAGAATTTGGGAGCAGTCTCTCTCTCTTTTTTTTTTTTATTTAAATGAATGTTCAAGTACAGTTTTCACCCCCCTACTCCCATTCAAGTCCTCCCACCCCCCCTCCCTACCTCCCACCCAATCTATCCCTCCCACCCCCCC
>PVIA01012997.1:0-34616 GCA_004024845.1 Tonatia bakeri | reverse complement strand
GAACCCCTCAACCCCACTTCGCAGGCCTCCCGACTCCGCCGCTCCTTACCGGTCTGGATGTACTGGAGCCCGACTTCTGTTCAATTAATTTCCCTCTGTTCTGGTTGTTAATTGTTTCTCAATCTTTGTTGTTTTCAGTCTTGGTTGAGCGAGGAAGCACAGTGCGACTGCCTATGCCTCCATCTTGGCCGGAACCCTGAAATGTTCAATCTTAACACAAAATTTGATGCAGATTTGTTGCTCTACTCACTCAGTCATTCTGAATGCCATGGCCACACTCAACATCTATCTACTGCCCCCACTATCTAGCACAGTGAAGTCGTCATTGTTCACACATGCCCATTCCAGTCCACTCACCTTGGCTGCCAGGTTACACTGGATGCCACACGAACTGTTCTCCTTGCATTAACAATGGCTAGACTTTTTCTGGACTAACCTCATATGATATGTGAAATAAATAGTGAGTCTCTCTTCCTCCTCACTCCTTAATTCTATTTCCCCCCCGCAAAGATACCAGTATTGGCTCTTTGATGTTTAGTTTTTTTAGACAAAGGCCTAAACAAAGGAATGATACACATGCATACAAATCTATACCCAGAGGTTGTTTTTAAGGTACAAATGAAAGTTTGTCAAACTGTTTTTTGTGACTTGTTTGTTTATACTTAATGTTATCATTTTTATTCACTTGATGGATGGATCATTTTATATTTTACTGTCTCACAGTATTTTGCTATTATAAACAACACTGAAATAAACATTCTAGTCTGGGTGTGATTAAGAGCTCAGATATTGGGGTAGTAACCTGGGTTTGAATCCTTGTCTCACCTCTGTGACCTTGAGCAAGTTTCTTATCCTTTCTGTTGCTTGGTTTTCTTATCTGCAAAATGAGGATGATAATAACAGACTTAATATTACAGGGTTGTTGTGAGGATTAAATTAGTTGATGTATATAAAGCTCTTAGAACCATGTTTGGTACATAGCTAATATTTACCAAGCACTATCAGTGTGTGTGTGTGTAAATTATGTATAATACTATATCTTTGCACACTTGTATGATTATTTCTATAGGATTTCTAAAAGTAAATTTACTAAGTTTTCTAAAAGCATAAACATACTATCAAGTCATTTTTCAAAAAGGCTGTATCAGTTTCTACTACCACCATTACTGTATTTCCTAAACCATCACTAATAGAAATTTTATTTTTTCTTTTTGGTCTTTTCTGATGAAAATTACATTTCACTGTTTTAATTTGCCTTTCCTTGACTATTAGCAGTAAGGTTGTTGAATTGTTAATTATAACTTTTTCATTTGAATTTCTTACAAATTACTTATTAATATCCTTTTGCCCAGTAGCTTTTTAAAATATACTATGACTATTACATCAGCATCATTGTCTTCCAATTCATTGTACAGTTAATGGTTAACTCTCTTTTTGTGACTGATATTGTGTCACTGTCTGATTTTACCTTTTTGGTGTTTACTAAGCTTTTCTTACCTAAAATTATTAAATACTCCCTTTACGTTTTCTTCTAGCATGTTTTATATGTTTAATTCCTCAGTTCAGATGAAATCTACTTGTATAAAGTGTGATATATAAGGATCTGATTATTCTCTTTTCCCACAAATGAGGATTCTGGCTTTTCACCCCCTACTGAATGTTCTGTGCTTTTTACAGTAATACTGCCACCTTTATTATATACTAAATTACCATATATATAGACTTCAGTTTTGAACTTGCTAGTGTATTGTTTCCTTTCATTCTTTTTGTATTGTACTAGTATCACACTGCTCTCATAAGTATACTTTATAGTCCTGTATTAGTTTGATTGGTTGGTTCTTTATAAAATCACTGTTTGAAGGTACCAGATTAGAATATATTTCCTGTTTTCAGTTATGGTCTGTGGTTATAACTGTAGTTGTCTAAGAAAACTGACACCATTAATGTCTGGGTGATATCATCTTTATCATTTTCCTTTATGTCAATTCATACTCTTTTCAAAATTGTTTGGAAGAAATCCTTTTGGCAGGATTTGGGGGGTGGGAGTTTGAAAAGGAAGTAATCAACATTGTTGGTGTTGACAAGCCACTTCTGTTTTTTGCTGTCTGTTACAGACTGGGAATATTTGTACCTGAGAATGAGGAAGGTACTTCTATGGGAGAGCAACACTGTCAGTATTAAATTGCAGTAAACTGTTACTTGAAGTTTCCTCAGTTTGACCTTATTAAACAGGTGTATTTGCCTGGTGAGTGTATGAGAATAAGAAGGAAGCTGAAGGCTGTGGATAAGAGTTCTAGAGAGAAGGAAACTTGACTATATGCTCAAATATCCCAGAATTTAATTTAATGAAAAACAACTTGTTGTTTAATGCTTTTTATAACTTTGATATATCATTATATCATGTTTTTTTCAGTTATTAGTTCTAAGTAAAACTTAGCAAATCATATTTATGTTTAATAGACTTAGCTCACTAGTGAAAACCTTAATGGCATGCTTGGGAAAGTGAAACAAATATTTTTAGAGAGTCTTATAAGAAGGTGGTCTTATGACATTCTTTCTTACGGTGTAAATTGGCTTGCTCTGACCACCGATTCCAAGGGGCAAAAGCATAAACAATGCCTTGTTTTTGTTTTAACAAGCTGCCTGGTAATTCTTTTTTTAAAATTATATTTCATTGATAATGCTATTACAGTTGTCCTATTTTTTCCACCTTTGACACTCCACCTAGTACCCAACACTCCCTCAGGCAATCCCTACAACATCGTTCATGTCTGTGGGTCACCCATATGAGTCCTTTGGCTACTTCCTTTCTTATACTGTACTTTACATCCCCATGACTATTCCTTACCTACCAATTTGTACTTCTTAATCCTTTCACCTTTTCACCCATTGCCCCACACCTGCCTCTCATTTGGCAACCATTAAAACATTCTTTGTATCTAAGTGTTTGTTTCTGTTCTGATTGTTTGCTTAGTTTTTTGTGTTTTTTTTTTTTAGATTCAATTGACAGATATGCATTTATTGCCATTTTACTGTTTGTAGTTTTGATCTTCTTTTTCTTAAGTAAGTCCCTTTAACAATTCATATAATAAGGGCTTGGTGATGATGAACTCCTTTAGCTTTTTCTTGCTGGGAAGCTCTTTTTCTGCCCTTCAATGCTAAATGATAGCTTTGCTGGGTACAGCAATCTTGGTTGTGGGTCCTTGCTTTTCATGAGTTTGAATATTTCTTGCCAATCCCTTCTAGCCTGCAAATTTTCTTTTGAGAAATCTGCCTACAGTCTTATGGGAACTCCTTTGTAGATAACTAACTGCTTTTCTCTTACTGCTTTTAAGATTCTCTCTTTATCTTTAACCTTTGACATTTTAATTATGATGTGTCTTGATGTGGGCCTCTTTGCATCCATGTTTTTTGGGACTCTCTGTGCTTCCTGGACTTGCACATTTGTTTTCATCACCAAATTAGGGAAGTTTTATTATTTTTTCCAAATAGATTCCAATTTCTTGCTCTTTCTTTTCTCCTTCCAGTACCCCTATGATGCAAATATTGGTATGCTTAAAATTGTCCCAGAGGCTCCTTACACTACCCTTGGATTTTTTGGATTATTTTTCTTCTTACTGTTCTGGTTGGTTATTTTTGCTTCCTTATGTTCCAAATCATTGATTTGATTCTCTGCATCCATTCTACTGTTTTTTTTTCCCTATAAATTGTTCTTTATTTCAATCAGTGTACATTTTGTTTCTCGCTGGGTCTTTTTTACGCTGCTGAGGTCTTCACTAAGTTCCTTGAGCATCCTTATAATGACTGTTTTGAACTGTGCATCTGGTAGATTGCTTATCTCCATTTCATTTAGCTCTTTTTCTGGAGATTTGATATGTTCTTTTATTAGGGCCATGTTTCTTTGTCTCCTCATTTTGGTGTCCTACTTGTGTTTGTTTCTATGTATTAGGTAGAGCTGCTTTGACTCCGTATCTTAGTAGTGTGGCATACTGTAGTAAGTGTCCTGTAGGGTCCAGTGGCACAGCCTCCTCTATTTCCCAAGCTGGGTACTCAAGGTGTGCCTTCTATGTGGGCTGAGTACACTCTCCTCTTGTAGTTGAACCTTGGTTGCTGTTGGCAGGTCAATGGGAGGGATTTACCCAGGCTAGTCATCTGCAAGGACTGGCTGTGACCACTGACTACCAACTTCTGCCCTTTATGGAGGCCAGTGCCCACTCCACACATCAGGACTTACTTCATCAGGGCTCTGGTGACTGTGAGTCCACCCGTTGAGTGTGTCAGTTGTGGAAGTGGTTGGGTGGTGGTGCTCAAATATGGTCTCTACCTCATTACTGGGTATGCTTGCTCTTGGGTTTCTCAGAAGGTGCAGACTAAGGTCAGCTCCCATCTGTGTGCTATCTGAGGCCACTTGCCATAAGCTGTAAGGTGATTTGTAGATCTGCTACTTGTGCTTGGCGTGGAGGTGCCCAAGCGTGTTCAGGTTATGAACCATGCCAGCTGCTGCTAGTGCCAGGCCTGGGAGGTACAGGCCTTTAGCAAGAGGTACAGTGGCTCACAGAGGCCAGCTGCTGCTCCTTTGAGAGAATTTAAGAAGATCTTAAGCTTGAGGCAAGAGAAGCCATTCATATGGAAAAGCCACTGTTAACTACTCCGGTGGGCCTATAAGTTGGGTGGGGCAGAGCCTCGGAATCATGGGTCAGGGGACAGTGGGATCCAGGCTGATGGAGGCTCAGATATGGTGCCCACTGCTCTGTGGCTTTGTGCAGGGAGGGCTCACAATAGGAACCATGGCCTCTGCCAGCAGTTCTTTCTGGGAGAAAGCTACCCTCTAGCTCTAGCCCTGGTGCCAGACACTTCAGTTCCTCCTTGTATGCCACTGATGCCTTTCAAGTTGTCTCCTCAGTGCTTGAGCTCAGAAAGAGTCTGAGTAAATCTGTGTGAGGGCCCTTTAAGAGGAAACTGCTTGGAAATCCATAAGTTTATTCCACAGACTCAGTCCCCACTGTTTTTGATGTCCAGAAGTTGTGGGGACTTATCCTTCTGGCACTGGAAACCTGGTAGAGGGCTTGGTGTGGGTCTGGGACTCCTCACTCCGGAGATATCCCTCCTGATTTTTATCCACCACATGGGTATGGGACCAGTCTGGTCCATGTCTCCGCATTTTTGTTCCTCCTACAAGTCAGAGTGGATGTGGTTTCTTCTTTAATTCCATAGCTGTAGGACTTCTATTCAGCTCAGTTTTTGACTGTTCTACATGATAGTTCTTCTGTAGTTTACCTGTAATTTTGACGTGGTTGTGTGAGGAGGTGAGGCATGTTTACCTAGGCCAGGAGTATCAAACTCATTTTCACCGGGGGCCACATCAGCCTCGCAGTTGCCTTCAAAGGGCCAAATGTAATTTTAGGACTGTATAAGTGTGACTACTCCTTAAGTAGGGGCAAGGAGCTTGGCATTGCTGCCAGGTAGAAACAAGGTGCCAGGCTGAATAAAACAAGGTGGAGGGCCAGATTCAGCCTGCAGGTGTTGTGTTTGCCAGATGTGACCTAGGCCATCATCTTAGAGAATCTCTCCCAGTAATTCCCATGCAGCGTTAAGAATCACTACTCAGCTGCCAAGATAGAGGCATAGCTAGATACACTGTGCCTCCTCACACAACCAAAAGAAGAACATCAACAAATTTAAAAACAAAAAAACAATCAGAACTGATAGAAAATCAAACTGAATGGAAGTGTGACAACCAAGGAGTTAAAGAAAAAACATTCAACCAGACTGGTAAGAGGGGTGGAGACAGGCAGCTGGGCAGAGAGGACTTGCAGCAAGGTGGCAGCTGGAGGGCAAAGCTGCAGCTGGTGGATCTGGCAAGGTGGCAGATTATGGACTGGGTGGTCCCACATTCCTGTGCAGATAAACCAGGGGGAATAACTGGGGAGCGAGACAGATGATTCAACCCAGAGTTTCAGTGCGGAGAAATAAAGCCTCAAACTCTGATTGAAAACACCTGTGGGGGTTGAGGCAGCAGCGGGAGAAACTCCCAGCCTCACAGAGAGACCAGTGGAGTCCTAGAAAGTACACAAGCCCACCCACCTGGGAATCAGCACCAGAAGGGCACAATTTGATTGTGGGTAGTGGAGGGAGTGACTGAAAACTGGCAGAGAGCACAGCAGGCTGCACTGTTCCCTCTCAGACCTCTCCCCCCCGCATACAGTGCCACGACACAGCAACGTGGGTTGCTCCACCCTGGTGAACACCTAAGGCTTCACCCCTTACAGGTGTGGATGATACACACAAAACAAACAAACAAACAAACAAAAACATGGCCCAAATGAAAGAACAGATCAAAGCTCCAGAAAAAATACAACTAAATGATGAAGAGATAGCCAACTTATCAAATGCACAGTTCAAAACACTGGTAATCAAGATGCTCTCAGAATTAGTTGAATGTGGTCACAAAATAGATGAAATAATGAAGGCTATGCTAAGTGAAATAAAGGAAGATGTACAGGGAACCAACAGTGATGAGAAGGAAACTGGGATTTAAATCAGCAGTGTGGACTAGAAGGAAAAAGGAAACATTGAACCACAACAGAATGAAGAAACAAGAATACAAAACAATGAGGAGAGGCTTGGGAACCTCTGGGACAACTTTAAACGTTTCCATATCTGAATCATAGGGATACAAGAAGGAGAAGAGGAAGAGCAAGAAATTGAAAACTTATTTGAACAAATAATGAGGGAGAACTGCCCCATTCTGGCAAAGGAAATAGACTTCTAGGAAGTCCAGGAAGCTCAGAGAGTCCCAGAGAAGTTGGACCCAAGGAGGAACACACCAAGGCACATCATAATTACATTACCCAAGATTAAAAGTAAGGAGAGAATCTTAAAAGCATCAAGAGAAAAGGAGACAGTTACCTACAAAGGAGTTCCCATAATGCTGTCAGCTGATTTCTCAGAAGAAATCTTATAGGCAAGAAGAGGCTAGAAAGAAGTATTCCAAGTCATGAAAGGCAAGGACCTACATTCAAGATTGCTCTATCCATCAAAGCTTTCATTTAGAATGGAAGGGCAGATAAAATGCTTCCCAGATAAGATCAAGTTAAAGGAGTTCATCATTACCAAGCCCTTATTATATGAAATGTTAAAGGGACTTGTCTAAGAAATACATGATAAAAAATATGAACAGTAAAATGACAACAAACTCACAGTTACTAACAACCACACCTAAAACAAAAACAAAGTAAGCAACTAGAACAGGAACAGAATCACAGAAATAGAGATCACATGGAGGGTTATCAGCGGAGGAGTGGGAGGGAGAGAAAGGGGGAAAAGGTACAGAGAACAAGTAGTATAAATGATAGGTAGAAAATACATAGGGGGAGGTTAAGAATAGTATAAGAAATATAGAAGCCAAAGAACTTATATATATGACCCAGGGACATGAACTAAAGGAGAATGTGGATGGGAGGGGGTGTGCAGGACAGAAGGGAATAAGAGGGGGGTAAATGGGGCAACTGTAATAGCATAATCAATAAAATATATTTAATAATAAAAAAAGAATCACTACTCAGTGTAACAGAGGTATGCCCAGAGTGCTGTGGATACAGAGAATGGAGCCTTTGACTGCATTGCAACTTAGGTAAAGCTTTACCTTGGATGTTAAATTTGAATTGAATCTGAAGGAAGATCAAGTTTATCTGGCAGGTTAAGAAGTGTTCTAGAACAGTATAACATACCAAATTTTTTGATGGATTCCTATTGACTGTATAATCAGCATAGACACCTTAATTTATGCTTAAAAGCTTTTCATAGTGTGACTGTCTCACACTCTCTTTGTACTACATTAATTTTGCTAGCCTATTGTGTAATTTTTTCAAATACTTTACTGTTTCCCATTGTTTGATCTCCCACATTCATACCTGTTACCTGTTTAAGTTCTAATCATCTCTCAAGATCTTGGGACAAAACCTACTTATTACAGAAATTTATCCTAAAATCATCCTTTCAGGAATTAACAACTTTATCCAGTTGGTTACATATCACTTATTGTCAGTGTCACAGATTTGCCAATGTTAAATTTTTATCTATATACATTACTAATTTCCAAAGATAAGTGCTAAATTACTTGAAGAAGGGGAATGCCTCTTCCCCCCTAATACTTCCCAAAATATTTAACATCATTTATAATACATTTATTGGTTGAGTCCTCTTAAAGATTTTTCTTCTTCCTCTTATTCCTTTCAGTAAAATCAAGTGGGGTATATATATGTGCTCAGTTATGGCCCTTACCATATCAGAAAACCTTTGAATGATGAGAGGTGATGCTATGCCCCACAGCCTTCTTGACTACAGTATATGTTTTTCTGGAAGCTGTTTGTCCACATTCTCATTTAGTGTATGGAAAGTGTGGCTGTATCACTATAGTTGCAAGACCAGAAACAAATATTCATGGAGTATGTATATTTTAAAATTTGTACTAATTTTTTTAATATACGTACTACCTCAAAATAACTTTTAAATGTTGTCATTGAAATTGTAAATAAGTAAAATTCATTAAATGACAGTGATCACATTTATTAAATCTGGTTGGTAGGCATACACATGTGTTTATTTTTCTGTCTACTATGTTGTAGGTTTAAATTGTCTTTCTAAAATAAAAATCAGAAAAACTAACCTCCATATAGAATTTTCCTTTTCTTAGGTGACTCCTTCAAATTGCTGAAGACATTTTTGACCTGGTTGAATTTTGAGAATGAGGTTGTATTCTGTAGACTGAGAAAATATACATAAGAATATAGATCACACCAAGCTGCCATTTTTCAGCTGGAATGGTAAAATTCTGTTAGGTCAAGGGTCAAAATTAGAGTAAACAGAATGAGTGGGTAGTGCTCTCTGTGTAACTTGTTCAGCACCGGTGTATTGGAGGATAGGAAGTTGGAATAATGCTACTAACCTGTACATAGACATAATGATATCTCTGTTATGTACATACAGTTCTAGGTTATATGTACCAATCTGCCTGTTCCTGTTCCTTTTTTAATCTTGGCAAATCAGGTTTATCAAATCCATTAAAAGTTTGGCCATCTGTAAAATTACATATATAAGTCACTTGTTTCTTTTCTGTATATCTGGAAAAGCCTTCATTAAAGGAGTTATGACATAGAGCTGCCAATACAAGCCTGATTTTCTTTGGGGAAAGTTTGACTTTGAATAGGGCCTAAGGCCCTCCTTAGGTTATATGTAGGAACAGCCCTACCTATTGCCTAGTGTTTGTCCTTGCTCATGTCCCTGCCAACTATTGAAAGCAAAGAAGCTGATGGTTATTATGAAGGAAGAATTGATGAGGGGAGTAGTAGGAACTTTTTATTACTCACTTCTGCAGGATCTTCCTTTAATATCCCCTACCCATCACACAGAGACCCTGGACAACATCTTAAAAAGAATAGTAACCAGAGAGGATGGGGGAGAGGGATAACAGGGGATAACAGGAGAAGGACCATCAAGGAACTTGTATAATGGACACATGGACAAAGCCAAAGGGGATAGGTTCAAGGGTGGGAGGTGGGAATGGGGGGGGCAGGAGGGCATGGTGGGGTGGAAATGGAGACACCTGTACTTGAACAAAAATTTTTAAAAAAGAATATGGATGAGACCATTGTATGCAGGTAGGAAATGGACTAGATGGGCTCCAGAAATATTCAGTGATGAATTTTAGTAACTAGTGTTTACTGATGATTTTGTCCTGCACGTTATACTATATGCTTTACAAGGATTTTCCTATTAAGTTCTCCCAATGGTCTTATGAGGTAGGTACTCTAATTCTCATTTTACAGAAGAAAAAAGTGAGGCTCAGAGAACGGAATCAATATTTGTATTTATCCATTCTGTGTATCTTTCCCCAAAATGCTGTTGTGTTGGTGAATTCTTTGTTGGGGGTAGAATTAGCAACCTCTGTTTTCCCAGAAGGTACTCAGTTACCTGGAGCAGCCTTGCTGAGGAAATAGAAAATTAGTCTTTGATGCATCTCAGTTTAGCTATGTGATCTTAAAAATTTTGCCTCCTTTCCGTTTCACTTAACACATAGCACATAAATTACAAACCATTATATAAACAGATAGTTGTACTGTGTTAAACCATGGTTACCTTCAACACTATTTAGGGAATATTGATGAAATAATGTCCTTTGATTTAGTGAAGTAAAAGGAAAACTGATTGTTAATGGTTTGTTAGAGTGTAAATTTTACAAGTGATGCCTTCAATAATGTTCATAAATCTAATAGACTTAATATTAAGTAAGTTAGTATACAGGCAGAGTGTTTTTTTAACACAGTGGCCAAAATTCTTAATATTAGGGCAGTTCTCTTTTTTGGAAAGAAGTATAATGTAGTGACTGGTAATACATTTATGAGCTTAATATGTTTCCTCTGTTCCCTCCTAACTAACACTGAGCCCTAAAGGTATGAGGCAGGCCCAGGGAAGTTGCCTGGGTGTTGTGGGGAGTAGAGAATTTTCCTTTCCTAAGAGGTGATATTTTAGGTGACAATTTAAAGATTTCTTGTATTTTACAGTTTTGTATGATGTGCATGCACTTCTCCCATTGTACTTCTTGGTGTGGGCCATAAAACTACACAAGAACATCTAGGAAAAACTTCCATTTATGTTTAAGAAAGCAGCTACTAGGAAGTTCAAGTAACTGGTAACTCCCCACCCCCTTTCCTGTCTCAACATTTAAGTACATTTAGGAATAATTTGGTATTAAAGATTAACCTGGGAGATTTTTTTAAAGTTATTGATTTGTGTACATCCAGATTAACTGCCTACAACTTTAACATAATATTGAATTCTGAAAACTGATATTTCTTGTCAGCTACTCAATTGTTTTGGATATGTGCGGTAATGACGGCAAATTTTATGACTTGGATATTAGTTAAACAAAATCATTTGGATTTTTTTTTCCTGTTTTCTTTTCAATATATTTGAGAATGACTGGCTTGGTGCTAGACTAAGCCAATAAACTTGTCACTCAGGATTTTAAAAATCTGGCAGATTCATGGGTCAGCTGGAATGGGAGTAAAGGGCAGAAAACTGTACTTGAACAATGATTAAAATAAAATAAAAAAAAATCTGGCAGATTCATTCTGTGGGGGAGCACTCTCCTTTAATATTATATAACATGTTTGTTTTGATGTGGATTGACTTGGAGTTGTTAGATTTCTTTTTTTTTTTAATGATTCTAATTTCTGTCATTGCTTCTAATCAGCTAGCTAGTATGATTTTTCCATTCTGGAAGAAGCTTTGTTATAGCTAAACTGCTTCCATTCAAGAATGCCCTGCCTTATTTTATTCAATGATTCATACATAACATGTAATATTCTTGTCAAAAGTTCATCTTTTAGAAGTAGGAATTGCCTCTTTAATTATGATTTTAGTTAAATATTTATATATAGAATCTGCATGTTTAAAAACATTTTTCAAACTAGTAGTGACTGCTGTGGTATTATCTAGTTTGTAAGTAAACATTTAAACATGGTGAAAATTAACTACACCTCCCAAAATTTACTTAATTTTCTTTTTACCTCACAATTGATTCTGTTCACACTTAGCCAGACACACACACACAACCCACCAATATGTTGAACTTTTAAAGGAGGCACTCTAATAACAAAACTAAGATTGTTTTCAGTGACTATTTTACTTTTTGAGATTCAGGGCCAAGTTGTAATTTGTCCTTGCTGAAAAAAGGAAAATCTGGGCAAAAACTAAAGAAAGCCAGTCGCATGAAAGACCTAAACTGGGATTAGATTTAACTAAATCAATATCTAAAGGAATTTACAATGGAATTTCAAATAGTATCTTGAGGAACTCTAGAGAACAGATCATTTCACTAAGACCTTTCTATTTTTCATGGTGCTGTGCAAAAGAGAAGCTAGGCTTCCTCAGAAACACTTATCTTCACTGGAGCCAACAGAAATAAAACATTTTTTGAGCCGTAGTTTTCATACAGTGTTCAAACATAATATATTTTAAACCCAGGCCTTTAAGTAAGATGAAACTTTTGTTATGACTATAGTTATCTGCAGCATCTGTACTTGTAGTCTAATGTAGAGGTTATGCTTCTGGACTCTGGAGTCAGATTGCCTGGGTGCAGATTTCAGCTCTGCCTCTTCTAGCTGGTTGACCACTGTCAATAAAACAGCATAATGTGGTGGGGATTAACTGGGATAAATCATGTGAAGTACTTAGTACATAGTATATAGTACACAGTAGCTACCTTTATCATCACCACCACCACTTCCACATTAGGAATACTATTTTATTTTATTCTATATTATATTAAAGAACTCTCAAAGAGAGAGACTGGAGGATACTTTACACAGCCTTTTAATGAGTTTCCTTTCAATTAGACTAATGAAGTACTTTGATTATGTTAATTACCAGAGATTTGAATCATTTTTGTCTTATATGTCCTAAGCCACTGGCTGTAACATAATATTTATCTACATCATGATACTTATAGATGGTACATAATCCATAAAACCTAGCATATTGAAGACAGAGAGTCATTGGGAAATGAGGGGACTGATAGAAGCATATTCATAGTGTCCTTTAGATATTAACTTCTGTGTCAAGAAAATGCTACCTGCTCTAGTCTTAAGTGTAAAAATAGCACTGCCTAACATTATGTAGTGCCATTTCTAGTTTTCAGCCTTCTCCACATACACTTTGATTCTGCCAAATCACCCTGTGATATAGTATTCTTCCCATTTTCTTTTTTTAGTAGCTTTATTTATATACAATTCACATAATAATAGCTTTATTGACATATAATTCACATACTATAAAATTTACTCTTTTAAAAGTGTACTGTTCAGTGGTTTTTAGAATAATTCACAGGGTTACACAACTATCCCCATTATCTAATTTTAAAACATTTAATTACTCCAAAAGGAAACCCTTTACCCTCTAGTAGTCATTTCTCATTCTTCTCTTCTGAGTCACTGGTAAATACTGACGTATTGTCTCTATAGATTTGCCTATTCTGAACATTTTATATAAATGGATTATATAATATGTGTCCTTTTGTGTCTTGCTTCTTTCACTTAGTCTGATATTTTGAGGGCTCATCCATGTTGTGGCATTTTATCAGTACTTCATTTCTTTTCATGACTGAATAATATTCCATTGCATGGATGTACCACATTTTGTTTTTCTAGTCATGCATTAATGGACATGGATGTTTCCTCCTCTTGGCTAGTATGAATAATACTGCTATAAATATGCATATGCAAGTTTTTGTATGGTCATGTTTTTAATTCTCTTGTTGAACACTTAGGAGTAGAATTGCTAGGTCGCCTGGTAACTCTATGTTCAACCTTTTGAAGAACTGCCAGGCTATTTTTCAAAGCACATATACAATTTTACAATTCTGTCAGCAAGGTATAGGGGTTCCAGTCTCTCTACAACCTCACCAACATTTGTTATTGCCTGTGTTTTTTATTTTAGCTATCTTAGTGGGTGTGAACTGGTATGTCATCATGGTTTTGATTTCCCTAATGACTAATGATGTTGAGCATCTTTTCACAATCTTATTGGCCTTTTGAACAAATCTCTATTTTAAATCTTTTTCCCATTTTAAAATCATCTACTCTGAACACACATCTCTTATCAGCTATGTGATTTTCAAATATTTTCTCCAATTATATGGATTGTCTTTTCACTTTCTCTTTTTTCTTATTTATTTCATTTTTTATTTTTCAATTACAGTTGTCACTCTTATAGGAGCTCCCTTTTAGGTAACTAACTCCTTTTCTTCTGCTGCTCTTAAGCGTTTCTCTGTCTTTAACTTTTGCATTTTAATTACAATGTGTCTTGATGTGGTCTCTTTGGGTGCATCTTTTTTTGGGGGAGACTGAACATCCTGGACTTGTATGTCTGTGTTCTTTACCTGCTTAGGGAAATTTTCTGTCATTATTTTTTCAAATTGGTTTCCAATTTCTTGTTCTCTCTCTTCTCCTTCCAACCCCCTCATGATGCAAATGTTGGAAGGGGGTTGCAACTCTTGAAATTGTCCCAGAGGCTCCTTACACTGTCTTTATTTTCTTGCATTCTTTTTCTTTTTGCTGTTCTGATTGGGTGTTTTCTGCATCCTTACATTCCATATCAGATTTGATTCTCAGCTTCATCTGAGATTCATTTGATTCTCTGCCCTACTCTTGATTTCCTGTAAATTATTCTTCATTTCAGTTAGTTTGTATCTTCATTTCTGACTGGCCCTTTTTTATGCTGTTGAAGTTCTCACTAAATTCACTGAGCATCCTTATAACCAGTGTTTTGAACTCTGCACCTAGTAGACTGCTTGTCTCCATTGTATTTAGTTCTTTTTTCTGAAGTTTGGTTCTGCTCTTTCATTTGGGCCATGTTTCTTTGGCAACCTCTGTGTGTTTATTTTGGTGTATTAGGTAGAGCTGCTGTGTCTCTCAGTCTTGGTAAAGTGGTCTTATGTAGTAGGTGTCCTATAGGGTCCAGTGGCACAGCCTCCCCTATCACCTGAGCTGGGCACTTGAAGTACACCCCACTATGTGGGCTGTGTATACCCTCCTGTTGTAGTTGAGCTTTGATTGCTATTAGCTTGTCAATGGGAGGAATTTACCCCCAGGCCTATCAGCTGCAAGGACTGGCCGTGCCCACTGACCACCATGGAGGATCAGCTGTGTAGGGTCCCACTCCTCAGAGCAAGACTTAGATCAGCAGTGCTCTGATCTCTGCTGAGTTCACCTCTTGAGTGTGTCACTTGTGGATGTGCCTGGGTGGTGCTTTGACACGATCTGAAACTGTCTACAAGGTGCACTGGCTCCAAAGCCTCCCAGGTCTCCCCAGAGTGGCAGTCCAAGGTCACTTGCTACCTATGCCCTACCTGGGGTCACTCAACATGAACTACAAAGCAATCTGCAGATGGCTGCTAGATAGATGTGCTGGGCTTGGGGGTATTCAGGTGAGTCCAGGCTACAAACCAAGGTAGGCTGTTGCTAGTCCCAGGCCTGGGGCCATTTATTGTGAGGTACAGAGCACAATGTGACAAGATGCTCCTTGTTTGAGAGATTTCAGGAAAGTCTGAATGATGAGCCAAGACACACCATTTGTATGGAAAAGCCACTGACAAGGTTGGTTGGGGTGGGGTCTCGGAATCACTAGGGTAGGGCAAATAATGTGAGCCAGGTTGATATTCAGATACAGCCCCACTTACTGGCTTTGTTATTTGGCATGCTCAGAAAAGGAACAATGGCCTCTACCAGCACATATGTCTGGCAGAAAGCTGCCTCCCCTAGTTATCACATTGATGCCAGACAGTATAGTCCCTCCTCATGTGTTCCTGGTGCCTTGTGAGCTGCTGCCCCAGTGCTGGAGTTTAGAGGGAGTGAGTCTATGTTAATCTGTGCATGAGAACCTTTTAGAAGAACTGCCTGGGACCCCAGAAGCCCTATTCTATCTCAGCCACAATCCCTGCTGATTTTTACAGTCAGAAGTTGTGAGGACTTCTCTTTCTGACACTGGAACCTGGGGTTGGGTGACCTGGTGTGGGACTGGGACCCCCACTCCTCAGAGGGACCTGTGAAATAAGATAGCCTGCCTGGTTTTTATTCATCACACTTGGGTATGGGTCAGCCTGATCCACATTTCCACCCCTTCGACCAGAGTCAGTGTGTTTTTCTTTAATTCCCTAATTGCAGGACTTATGTACACCTAGGTTTCAAGCAGATCTCAATGATGGTTGTTCTGTATTGTAGTTGTGATTTTAACGTGGTTGTAGGAGGATATGAGTGCTGCATTTATGTATACCACCATCTTGACTGGAAGTCTTCTTCCCATTTTCTGTTGTAGAATATTATCTCGTTTATTGCTGGCTAAGTAGAAGAACTACTGTTAGAGTTCTGTAGCAGATTCCTAGGGCAGGGTTACAAAGACATCTGGAGTATTGTTCAAAATGATCTAGGTTATTTACTAAAGTTACTTGGATTCCAGTTCTGATTTAATAACATTCTCTTAGATTATCTACTAGTTGATAATTTGTCATATTAGGTATTTATTTCTTCATTAATTTTCTTGACTGTACTCAATTTGTTCATTTATATTTCTATTAAGACGATGCAGAATTGTATAGGTATTTGATGTATTCCTGGAGGTTCTGCATTGAAGTATTTCTTAAAATTTGGGGATGGTAGCAATCAATATTTGGTACTGTGTTGAAAATGCACTAGTAACAACAATACTACCTAAGGAAATTGTCAGGGAAAAAAATCACCGCTTGAATAAAACTGACAGGCCCAGAGTTCCATGGGTGACTTATTTTAAATTACAATGAATCATTTAAATAGTTTCAGTTCAGAGAGAGAAGTTTCCTAATTCATTTTTACAAAGCCAACATAACATTGATGCAAAACCCTGGAAAATGGGATTACACACATAAACAATAGGCTAGTATGAAGATGTTTTGTTCAAACATAGCAGCTGATATTTATTGACTCTCACCTATGCTTAGGTCTTGTGGATGCAAAGCATTTTCTCATTTGATTATCACAGTAACACTGTATAGTATGGCAATTTTCATAATCCATATTTTATGAATAAGGAAAGCCTTTATAGAGAGGAATCTCAGAAAGCTTGAATGAAGGAATAAAATGTTGCTCTTAAACACAACTGTGAAGTGACAGCACCTATATTGGAATGGAGAGTCTTTGACTCAAGAAAGCCCAAACTCTTAACCATTATACTAGGAGAGATATGAGATAGGAGGAATCTTGAAGGATAAGGAGAATCTGGAAGAATGTTAAGTTAGTTGTTGTTTATAGTGATTATGAGTAGGGTAAGTAGGATTTTTTACTTTCTGTTTAATAAACTTGCATGTTAAAATATTTTAAAGTTATATTCATGTACTACATTTTTATGTAGGAAAAGTGTGTTTTATAAGTTAGACCAATGTATTTGGCAATATGCATTGCAGCTATATAGATTTTTTTGAATAACTGCTAAAATTACTTTTCACTTTTTAAAAAAGATTTTTATTTATTTATTTTTAGAGAGAGGGGAAAGGAGAGAGAAAGAGAGGGAGAGAAACAAACATTGATATGCAAGAGATACATGGACTGGTTGCCTCTTTTATGCCCACAACTGGGGACCTGGCCAGCAACCCAGGCATGTGCCCTGACTGGGAATAAAACCAGCAACCTTTTGGTTCACAGGCCAGCACTCAATCCACTGAGCCACATCAGCCAGGGCTGCTTTTCATTTTTTTTAAAATAAAGAATAGAAGGGATGAATTCCCATAAAAAGAGCTGAAGTTAATCAACATAAGTATTCTGTAGTTCCAACCAAGATGGAGGCATAGGTAGAAACATTTTTGCTTCTTCACACAACCAAAAGAAGGATGACAACCAATCTAAAAACAATAAAGAACAGAAAGTGCCAGAAAATCAAACTGCCTGGAATTCCAACAACCAAGAAATAAAACATTCACCCAGACTGGTAGGAGGGGTGGAAAGGAGAAATGGGCAGCTGAGTGGAGAGGACACAGGACAGACCATGTGGGCAAGGCAGGGCTGGCTAAATGGGAAACTAAAGACTCAAAGCAAGCTGTAAACTACTGCAGCAGTTGCCACAGTGGGAGAAACTCCCCATCTCATAGGACAGAATTCTTTGGAAAGTGGGGCTAGAGCAGAGCCAGCAAGCAGCATTGTTCCCTTTCTGACCCCTCCTGCACAGACAGCACCACAACACAGAAAAGAGGGCTGCTTGCCCTGGTGAATACCTGGGGCCCTGCTGCCTTACAACATAACAGGTGTACACTGAAACAAAGAAATATGGCCCAAATGAAAGAACACATCAAAACTCCAGAAAAAGAGCTAAGCAACCAGGAGATACACAACCTATGTGGTGCAGAGTTCAAAACACTGGTAATCAGGATGCTCGCAGATTTGAATGAGCTCAGTCACAAAATGAAGGAATAAAGGCTACCCAAAGTGAAATAAAGTAAAATATACAGGGAACCAACAGTGAAGGGAAGGAAACCAGGACTCAAATCAATGAGTTGGAACAAAATAAACATCCAACTGGAACAGAATGAAGAAACAAGAATTCAAACAAAATGAGGAGAGGCTTAGGGACCTTTGGGACAACTTCAAACACTCCAACATCCAAATCATAGGAATGCCAGAAGGAGAAGAACAAGAGCAAGAAGTTGAAAACTTATTTGAACAAATAATGTAGGAAAACTCCCCCAATCTGGCCAAGGAAATAGACTTCCAAGAAGTTCAAGACACTCTGAGAGTCCCAAAGAAGTTGGACCCAAGGCGGAACACACAAAAGTACATCATATTTACATCATCCAAGATTAAAGATAAGGAGAGAATCTTAAAAGCAGCAAGGGAAAAGGAGGTAGTTACCTTCCAAAGAGTTCCCATCAGACTGTCAGCTGATTTCTCAAAAGAAACCCTATAGGCAAGAAGGGGCTGGAAAGAAGTATTCCAAGTCATGAAAGGCAAGGACCTACATCCAAGATTGCTCTATCCAGCAAAGCTATCATTTAGAATGGAAGGGCAGATAAAGTGCTTCCCAGATAAAATCAAGTTAAAGGAGTTCATCATTACTGACCCCTTATTATGTGAAATGTTAAAGGAACTTACCTAAGAAATAGAAGAAGATCAAAAACTGTGAACAGTAAAATGTTGACAGACTCACAACTACCAACAACTGAACCTAAAAAACAAAAACAAAAACTAAGCAAACAACTGGAACAGCAACAGAACCAGTGAAATGGCGATAATGTGGCAGGTTTCATTGGGGTGGGGGAGGGGAAAAATAGGGTAGAGAAGGTACAAGGAATAAAAAGCATAATTGGTATGCATAAAATAGACGGGGAAAGGTTAAGAATGGTATAGGGAACAGAGAAGCCAAATAACTTATATGTACAACCCGTGTGAGGTCCGAGGGTATTGGTATTGGTACTGTTGTGCTTTCCAGGTCCATTCATGCTGTTGCAAAGGGTAAGATTTCCTGCTTTGTTACAACCAAGTAGTATTCCATTATGTAAATATGCCCCAGCTTTTTAAAAATGATTTTATTTATTTTTAGAGAGGGGAAGGAGGGAGCAAGGGAGAAACATCAATGTGTGGTTGCCTCTTACGCACCCCCCTGCCAGGGACCTGGCCCTCTACCCAGGCTTGTGCCCTGCCTGGGAATTGAACCAGTGACCCTTTGGTTCGCAGAGTGGCACTTAATCCACTGAGCCACGCCAGCTAGGGCTGCCACAGCTTTTTTTATCCACTTATCTACTGAGGATAATTGGTCTGCTTTCATGGCTTGGCTACTGTAAATAACGCTGCAGTGAACATAGGAGTGCATATATTCTTTTGAATTGGTATATTGGGATTCTAGGATATATTCTCAGAAGTGGAATTGCTGGGTCATATGACAGTTTCATGTTTAATTTTTTGAGGTAACTCTATACTGCTTTTCACAGTGGCTGCACCAGTATGCATTCCCACTAGCAGTGTACCAGGGTTCCCTTTTTCTCCACATCCTCACCAACACTTGTTATTTGTTGATTTATTAATGATAGTCATTCCAATGGGTGTGAGGTAATATCTCATAAAAACTTTGCATTGAGCATTGGCGATCTGTTCTGCAGTCCTGGCTTGTTTTATGTAATACATCAATTTTGAAATCATTTAAAAAGTGTACTTTGGAAATTGGTTACAGTGGTAGCTATTGGGGAGGGGAACTATTTGGAAAGGGGACAATAATGTTGTATATCTCGGAATATAAATATGTTCATATGTTAACTTTGAAAAATCATTTAAAAAATGTAGGAACTTATTCAAAGGATATTAATGTTGGTTCATTTTGTTCAGTGGCCACCCTAATATTGTGTGTGTATATCCAGCTAGATGTGCTGTGTCTAGAGATTTTTAAAATTTTTATTATGATTTATATGAGTGAATGAAGGGGTACCATCGCACGCAATATTTGACAGTCTCATCCCCTCAACAGCTCTCCTTTCACCTCTGCCCCAGAACAATGCTCACAGTGGAAGGAACTACAGAATAGTGAATTGGAGACATTTTGAAATTCTGTTTCTCCTATCAGATGGACTTCTGCTTTTTAAACTTTTTATTTATGTATAGCATAAATACAAAAATACATATAAATCACAAGTGTATCATTTGATAAATCTGCACAAAGTGAAAATACATCGGTATCCACCTTTTGGTTTTAGTTGTAACTAAATGTTTGTTGCTGAGAGTAGATGGTTTTGTTTACTTTTTTCTGAAAAAACTATTGTCATTAAAAATACAACAAGAACAAAAACTGTGCCTGCTAATACAAAATTGTAGTAAGCCAAGTTCTTACCCCCACATTTATTGAAATATAATTTACTTATAACATTATTTATATTTAAGATACACGATGTGATGATATCTGCATATAACTAGTAAGCCAAATTCTAAGTGTTTATTTCTATCTAAATCAAATGTTAAGGACTTTGATCTTAAAATATTTTACTTAATGCTTACAATATGCCACACCATACAAAAATGATAAATTTACATCATTTAATTCTTACAATAGCGGTAGAAGATAGTGTTGTTCTTATTGTAGATAGAAATGAAAACTAAAGCCTAGAGAAGCTGAATAATTTTCCTTTCAAACACCCAGAGCATGCATGGTGCATTCTAGCCTATTTTAAAGGTCATTTTTATCCTAGAGTCTGAGCACTTGTTGTTATATTCTGTTTTCACTATGTGTATTTCTAGTGCATTTGCTCCATGGTAAATGTGGTCAGATTGTCCTGATAGAGTAAGGTATTGGGTTTTTCTTTTTAAAATCAAAGGTGAAGGAAGTCATTTCCAACTGTCATCTTCTGATGAGGCTTCAGGACAGCATTTTGATTGGAAGTATAGCAAGTGCACTGTTTAGTTTGCATGTTAATTAGGTGGCCTTGGATTGGGGACAGCTATTGAAAATTCTGGGACAAGTAAGGCCCCCATGCCACTTTTGGTATTGCCTTTTCTTGAGGCAAAAAGATAGTATAAACCACTTGAAAGTATGCTCACTTTGCACGTTTCTTAAAAAATGAATATATACATTGGGGAAATTTTTAGACTGTTCTTAACCTAGTCGTCTTTCAGGAAAACACTTGATAGCTGTTTCATTTTAAGCTATTTCATAAAGGACCTTGTCAGACAGGATGTTTCACAACTGCATACCAGATTCATCTCTGTTAGAGAAGCTTGGCAAACATGTTATTTGAAAGTAGTTTTGCTTTTTATATACAAAAACCTACTAAAAAAACTTATTTAATAGGGTTGGAGTAATGATCTATAGTTTAAGGCCTTGAAAAGTGGTATGTTGAGGAAGCAAGCAAGTGTAGTCAGGGTAGTAACATATTGTACTGTTTACAAATTGGTCACTTTCTTTTGCTTTTTAACTTAATGGTATTGCCACATATGTCATCAGCCATACCACATGTCAGCTATATAGTGAACAATGTTGAAATTTGGGGAACTGTCTCTGTTTCCTGCTAAAAATTGGTTTGATCTTTATTATTGCTTTAAAAATTGTTAAAATTTAGCTTTCAACTCTTGTCCTAAATTTGCCTGAAATTAACAGGAATGAAAACTGGTATTTGTATTTTTCTTTCTGGAGCCGTTAAGGCCTTCAATAAAGTAATAAAACAGTTGAAAGTCAGTTTATCACTACAGTTTAATTTGGTTATAGAAATTGAGGCTTTGAAAACTCTGATCTTTGACAGATTTTAATACCAAAAAAGTCTTTCTGTTCCCATCCATCATTTGCAATGTATTTTGGTACTATTTCAAAAACAAATGGACAAATAATCTGCAAGTGCCAGACAGCCAGAAATTCCATGATAATAACTTTGGGGTTTTGTGGGAGATTATACTAGTATCTTAGATACTGGCATAAATGGGGTTGACTCAATTTAGAAAATGCAGTTTTAAATCTTGTAATTTTTTAAAGCAGTGGTTCTAAACCCTGCATGCATACTGGATTTACCTAAGAGCTTTTATAACAGGCCCAGTAACAAACATCCCCAGATGCTCTGATTTACTTGATCCCATGCAGGGTCAGGTATTGATATTTTTGGATGTTTCCCAAGATATAGTAAAGGTTGATAACCACTGGTGAAGTGCACTGAGATTCCCTGATTGAAGTAGAAGGTAATAGAGAGAAAATACTTAATATAACTTTTTTTTCAATGAGAAGAGGTTATTTAGAGATGTTTGGATAAATATTTTTTTAAAGTAGCTAGCCAAATGAAATGCAGTATTTTTCTTAGGGAATCAATGATGTGTTAACACCTTCATGTTTTAAAAGGAGGTAACATATTTTATTGTTAAGTATTAGGAATGTGGCCATTTTATGAATACCTCTGACCTTGATGAAGTTCTTCTTTTATATAAATCTTGGAAAGGGGTCTGGTTGAAATGATATAGAAAAAACCGAGGTGTATGGATAAGGTTTGGTATAATCATCAACACAGAAACTTGAAGAAATAATGTCTAATCTTGATCTAGAAATATAGTCATCCCTCAGTATCACTGGGGATTGATTTCAGAAACTTACCCATCCCCAACATATACCAAAATCCAAGAATGCTCAAGTCTCTTATACAAAATGCCATAATATCTGCATATAACTTATACATATCCTCTCTAATGCTAATTGTTACTAGATTGCTTATAATATCTAATGTGATGTAAATTCTTTGTGAATGGTTGTTATACTGTACTGTTTAGGGGGGAAAGTCTGTACATGTTCAGGAGAGATGCAGCCATTATAGGTCTTACTGCATAGTACACATCAGCAACAGCATAACATTTTCTATGGTATGTCCCATCTGTAGTTGGTTGAATCCACAAATATGGAACCCACAAATATGGAGAGGCAACTGTACTAATACGAACATGCATATCTTTATTTCTATAAACTACAGAAGTTATTTAGGTTGAATAAAACCAGTTGTCAAATGAAAGTTAAATTATGAATCCTGTTATGGGTTCAATTGCCTCTCCCCACCTCACCCCACCTCCAGATTCATATGTTGAAATCCTAACACCTAATATCTCAGAATGTGACCTTATTTGCTAATGGGGTCATTGTGGGTGTGACTAGTTAAGATGAGGTTATACTGGAGTAGAGTGGGCCCCTAATGCAGTGTGATTTGTGTCCATACAAAAAGAGAAAGTTTGGACACAGACACATACAGGGAGAATACCGTGTGAAAATGAAGACTGGAACAGATCCTTCCCTCATAGCCCTCAGAAGGAACCAATCATGCCAACACTTTAATTTCATACTTATAGCCTCCAAAATTGTGAGACAATAAATTTTTGTTGCTTAAGGCACCTACTCTGTGGAACCTTGTTATAGCTGCCCTAACAAATTAATACAAGTCCCAATATTTCATTTATTTTTAAAATTTAAATTTAGGAAAATCCAGCATATGAAATTTGCCATGCCTTTGTTTAAGAGGTTGAGAACCATTTCTCTATAAGGAATTTTAGAATGTTTGGTTATGAAGTTCTTAGGTTCCTGATTCAGACTTTAGCCAGTTGCTAGTCAATCAATTTAAAAGGCAGGAATTTATTATGAACCCAGATCAACACCTGGAGTTTCTGGAGTGTGTATTTTCCTTCCATTTATGGTAATAGAGGGGAGATTCTTTCAAGTCATCTGAGAGGAGTTTCCTAGATGTACAGGTGACCCTTGAACAACCTGGGGGCTTAGGAGTGTCGACCTCCATGGGGGGTTAAGGAGGTAGGTAAAAAACAAAAACATGTATAACTTAAGTTGGCTCATAACATAGGCAGATTCCCAGCCATGGATCAAAAATATTATATTTGACTGCTCTCAATCTGCAGTTCTTGAATCCATGGATGTGAAACCTGGGGAAATGGAGGGACAACTGTACACTTATTGAAAAAAAAAACATATAAGTGGACCTGTGCAGTTCAAACCAATGTTCAAGGATCAGCTCTATTTTGTATACACAGATTCAGATCTGCTACCTAAGATTCAATAGTTGGTCTGTTTCTTGTGTATGAATTGTTAGCACCCTTAAGAAATTAGAGATGAATAATTTTTAATATATATATTTTATTTCAGTGGACTAGAAAAGGATGACCAATGCTTTTCATAAGAGGAACAAGTATCTTAGAAGATAGTATGGCTAAACTGCAAATGATCCTAGGAAGTCCCTGGGGCCCAAGAGGAACTGGCTATGCCCACAAGATAGTTTACAGTAGATTCAGGTTGGAGAACCCTGCAAAAAATAATATTGAAAGTCATACCTCAACACACTTCTTACCTATTCTGTTTTTCTAAACAGAGCCAAGTAAATATGCCAACAAAACCAACCATGCTTAATGCTGACTATAATATTAATACAGGTAAAGAACATGGACCCTGGAGTTGATTTAAGTTTATGTTCTACCACTTACTAACTATATGACTTGGAGCAAATTATTTCCCGTATAAAAAATAGATAATCCCATATATCTCCCTTGTAGGATTTTACGATGACTAAGTAAGGTGGTGATCCATGTAAAGCAATGAGCAGAATCCCTGGCATATATTAAGTGCTAATAAATATTAGCTATTAGCTAATAGCAGTAGCAGAGAGAGCAGATATGTGTCCAGTGTGCACGCTACTCCCTCCCCCACTCCATTTAGTCCAAAGAATGAATATCTCTTCTACTGTAATGTTATAAACTTAAGATCCATGCTTTTAAAATACATATTTACAAGAGAAAACCTGGAAGTGCCTTTCCAGTATTGGCTGATGCTCTTCTTACCTTTAAAGTGAGGAAAATAAGGTCACAACAGTAGGATTAGAGAAGGCTCTAGGTCTCCTGGTTCACAATCTTTGTTTTTTACCACATGTGTCTAAATTTCAGAATCATGTGATCCTTTGTATTCTTAACTAGGCTTTTACTTCAAAGGAAACTAATTTTTCTCTGTACTTTTGTGTTTGACATTTTCATTTAAGTAGCTTAAAAATCTTTGAACTGAAATTAAAAGATGAGTGTTAAAGCACGCCCTGGCTGGTGTAGCTCAGTGGATTGAGCGCGGGCTGCGAACCAGGCATCGCAGGTTCGATTCCCAGTCAGGGCACATGCCTAGGTTGCAGGCCATGTCCCCCAGCAACCGCACATTGATGTTTCTCTCTCTCTCTTTCTCCCTCCCTTCCCTCTCTAAAAAAAAATAAATAAATAAAATCTTTAAAAAAAAAAAGATGAGTGTTAAAGCAAATTAGAAAATGGTTGATTATGCATAGATTTCTTTGTTAGGGAATTAAAAACTGGTAACAACAGTGCTGCCTCTTGGGAGGGACACAAATACTGGAGTACAAGTAGCTAGCATTGATTATGGTGGTATCTGATGAGGTGTTTCTGAGACCTGCAAATTCTGGAGAATAGTCAATTCCTCCAGTTCACTTACAGATTAATAGAGTAGAATAAGGAAGAAAGTAATAACAAGTATATATAGTTATTTGAAACTACATAGATTCAGATAAAATTTTGGAGATGTCCATTGTAATAACCACATTCTTAACATTTACTACCCAAATTTCAGGAGCCAAACAGATTTGAATAAGAGGGAACACTTCGGTTTCATTTGCGTGAGGACTGCTCCTGTGAATTGCATTGATGTGCCTCTAACTCAGTGGGGGACCCTGGGTAAATTTCTTAACCTAATTTCTCATCTGTTAGTGGATAGATATGGTAAGCCTTATTCTTACCCAGTACATAGGGTTTTGAGGTGAAAAAATGAAGTCATGTAAAAATCAACTGAATTCTATGTTCAGCCTTGTTAGAATACTAGGAGTTAACTGGAACTTGTAGGAGAGAAGAAGAGAAATGTGTTAGCAACTGCATGTTGTTCATGCTAGGTTAGATTGTAGTATTCATCGTTCAAAAAAAGAGAAAGGAAAGGCCAGATTCAACTGTGCTTTGGCCACTTTATATACTTTCCTGTGCGTGTTTTACAGTGTAATGTTTGAGACTTCTACTTTCTGTTTAAAACTTAGGATTTTTGAGAGCCAGTTTACTTCTGAATAACTTCCTGTTTTCTGAAATAAGAAGAAACACTTTTAAATAAAGTAATCCAAATATGTTTAAAGGTTATTAATTGTAGATTTTAGAGCACAGCATTCAAGAAAGCACCAATGGTATCTGTTTAGTACCTCTGATAATTATGTATTTAATTATTTAATGAAATTATTATGATAGAAGTAATAGTTAACCTCAGTATGCAGTGCCACAAACATATTTTTAAAAATTGAGGCTGTTTAGTTATATAATAAAATCATAAATAGCTTTTTTAATGCAGCAAACTTACTCAAGGAAAATAACAAAGTACCTGAAATTACTATGTATGGGCAGTAACTTTTTAGTACATTTAAGAAGATAATAGGTTATGAGGATATGTTTCAAGAAACAGGATAGTTACATAGTCTTGAGCTAATAGGTTATGAGGATATGTTTTAAGAAACAGGATAGTTAAATAGTCTTGAGCTATCTTCCCATAACATACTAAAGTATAAAGGGGAATCTGATGCAGTTCAAAACACTGGTAATCAGGATGTTCGCAGATTTGATTGAGCTTGGTCACAAAATAAAGAGGGAAATGGAGACTACTCAAAGTGAAATAAAGGAGACTATACAGGGAACCAAAAGTGAAGGGAAGGAAACTGGAACTCAAATCTACAATTTGGAACAAAAGAAAGAAATAAATATCCAACTGGAACAGAATGAAGAAACAAGAATTCCAAAAAAATGAGGAGAGGCTTAGGAAGCTCTGGGACCACTTCAAACACTCCAACATCCAAATCATAGGAATGCCAGAAGGAGAAGAACAAGAGCAAGAAGTTGAAAACTTATTTGAACAAATAATGAAGGAAAACTTCCCCAATATGGCCAAGAAAATAGACTTCCCGGAAATCCAGGAAGCCCAGAGAGTCTCAAAGAAATTGGACCTAAGGAGGAACACACCAAGGCACATCATAATTACATTACCCAAGATTAAAGATAAGGAAAGAATCTTAAAAGGAAAGGAGACAGTTACTTACAAAGGAGTACGCATAAGACTATCAGCTGATTTCTCAAAAGAAATCTTATAGGCAAGAAGGGGCTGGAAAGAAGTATGTGAAATCATGAAAGTCGAGGACCTACATCCAAGATTACTCTATCCAGCAAAGCTATCATTTAGAATGGAAGGGCAGATACAGTGCTTCCCAGATAAGGTCAAGTTAAAAGAGTTAATCATCACCAAGTCCTTATTATATGAAATGTTAAAGGGACTTATCTAAGAAATAGAAAATCAAAAACTATGAACAGTAAAATGACACCAAACTTACAACTATCAACAACTGAACCTAAAAACAAAACAAAACAAAAAATTATGCAAACAACTGGAATAGGAACAGAATCACAGAAATGGAGATCACATGGAGGGTTATCCATGGGGAAGGGAAGGGGTGAATGGGGATAAAAGGTACAGGGAATAAGAAGCATAATAGGAAGACACAAAATAAACGGGGAGGTTAAGAATACTATAGGAAATGGAGAAGTCAGAGAACTTATATGTACAACCCATGGACATGAACTAAGGCGGGGGAATGCTGGAGAGTGATGGGAGGGTACAGGAAGGAGGGGGATAAAGGGAAGAAAAAAGTTGGGATAACTGTAATAGCATAATCAGTAAAAAGTTCTTTAAAAAGAAAGGGGAAAATAGTAACTTTATAATGGACAAACCTGGTAGATATCACCCTAAGTGATCAAAGGTAGTATCACTAGTAATGGGACAAATAGTTGTTTTAGACATCCTGATATGATGTGTTTGAAAGGATACAACATTACTTCCTTGGTATTCTTGCCAGAAATGCAAACTGAATCTAATCATGAGTTATTATCATACAGACCAAAATTGGGAGACATTTTATAAAACAAATTACCTATTTTCTTCAAAAGTCTCAAGAGCATGAAAGGCAAAGAAAAACTGAAAAGCCACTCTAGATTAAGGGCTAAGAAATTGTACCAGATTAAAAGAGTTGTCATAAAGAAACATGATGAAACCTATGATTGGATTGGATCCTGGACCAAATTTTTTCCATTTTTTTAAAAAGGACATTAATGAGACAATTGCAGAAATTTGCGTAAGATCTATAGATTGAATAACTGGTCCCCAACCTTTTTGGCACTAGGGACCAGAAGACAGTTTTTCCAGGGACCTAGGCAGAGCAGGGTTGGGGGCCAGTTGGTTTTGGGATGGTTCAAGCGCATTACATTGATTGTGAACTTTATTTCTATTGTTACATTTTAATATATAGTGAAATAATTGTACAACTCATCACATGCTAGGGTCAGCACTCGGGCTTACCAAAACTGTGACTGAGACAAGTGGGCAGTGTGGGGAAAGAGGCTTGGATGGAAGTGGTAAATAAAATAATGAGCAGGCCGCACACAGACTAAAGTAAGTGTCAGATTCTGTCAAAGCTTGCCACCAGATGCAGCTGTTCAATTGAAGTACATCAACTCACTTGCCACTCAAAACCTGCCACCAGATAGTCACTTGCCACTCACTGGTAGAGTTTTGGTATGCAAGCAGTTGACTTATTATGGTCTTGGTACAGTCAAACCTCTCTGCTAATGATAATCTGTATTTGCAGCTACTCCCCAGTGCTAGCATCACTGCCTCAGTTCCACCTCAGGTCATCAGGTGTTAGATTCTCATAAGGAGCATGCAACCTAGATTCCTTGCACGTGCAGTTCACAGTAGGGTTTGTGCTCCTGTAAGAATCTAATGCTGCCACTGATCTGACAGGAGGCAGAGCTCAGGCAGTAATGTGAACAATGGGGATTGGCTGTAAATGCAGATGACAGTTTGCTCACTGGGTGGCTTTCTTGCTGCTCACCTCCTGCTGTGCAGCCTGGTTCCTAAACAGGCCAGCCAGGGGTTGGGGATCCCTGTATTAAATGATAGTACTACATCATTATTACTTTTCTGATTGTGATCATTGTGCTATCTTTATATAAGATAATATTGACATTTTCAGGAAACACACTGAAGTATTTAATTTTAAAAACCAATATGTCTACCTCTTTCATATAAATCAGAAAAAAATGTAGGTGTAGAAATAGTAATATAGAAAGAGAATGATAGACATGATTATGTGTTAAAATTACAGGAATATGGATGAAATTTGTGGGGGAATTATTTGTATTACTTTTACAATCTTTTTAAGTCTGAAATGTTTTTAAAAGGGGATAGTAAGTTAATGAGATGAGTCACTAACTGATTTTTCCTTTTTTTGCATTAATAGGCTGTTTATTTCATATCAGTCACTTGAGGGATGATGATTTACAGAGAAATGTTAAATGAAAGTGTACCAAATGAATCATACTACTACAAACGATAGGTAGAGCAATATAAAAGGAATTAATAAGTATCAAAACATTTTTACTATATTTGAAAAGTAATTCTTTTATAGATAGCCCTCATTATTACTTAGTATTACGATCCATGTATACATTATATTGATACATTAAAAAAACTTTTCATATGCTTTTCACTCTTAACATTGAATTCTTTTCATGAACAGTTAGCTAATTTTTCAGCAGGTTGTTCAAAACCCTCTCTGGGTCAGTTTCCTAATCTGTCAAATGAGGTGGCTGGACTAGATTATACTTTAAGGGTCCTTTCAGTTCTAAAATTCTGAGATCTCATTTTAGAAAAAAAATGAAAGTTAATTTTCCTATTTGAGTCAAAAGTTGTTAAACACAGCTTGTGTGCCAAGTGACAGTACAATACTTATTTAAACTCATAGATATTTTTCTGTCAAACTTTTGTTGAGATTGTATTTAATCATACATTGGTATGGAATTTCTCATGCATTAAAGGTATTAGTAAATTTACCTGACTGGTTTAGCTCAGTGGATTGAGTGCTGGACTGCGAGCCAAAGGGTTGCCAGTTTGATTCCCAGTTAGGGCACATGCCTGGGTTGTAGGCCAGATCCCCAGTAGGGGGCAAGTGAGAGACAACCACACATTGATGTTTCCCTTTCTCCCTCCCTTCCCCTCTCTCTAAAATTAAATAAACAAAATCTTTTAAAAAAGATATTAGTAAATTTAATGTGGTTTATAAGTATACTTTTATAGAATTTTCAAGTGAAAACTTGGTTGTTAAGACTGAAAGATTAATAATAAAAGTTTATTATCTTAATAGATATATAATCACTTCAACCTAGAAGGATTGTCAAGGTATAAGTAGCTGATGGTATAAAAATTATATTGATATTCAGTATAAAATAATTTTTGGTTATATCTAACAAAAATTAATTTTGTCAATTCTTGTTATCCCTCACCTCTCCCAGCTTGGAGATCCAGCTATTTTTCCTGCTGTAATAGTGGAACATGTCCCTGGTGCTGATATTCTCAATAGTTATGCGGGTCTAGCCTGTGTGGAAGAACCCAATGACATGATTACTGAGAGCTCCCTGGATGTTGCTGAAGAAGAGATCATAGAAGATGATGATGAGAACATAACCCTTACAGGTGTGTGTGCCTCCAGCAGCACTTTACTTCAGCCTCGTTTTAGGCAATGTCCTAGCCCTGTAACTTGGGGGGCATATAAAGTCCCTAACTTGATGTTAAATAACTCCATTATTTGCAGAGGTTAGAGCCTTGTAGGGAGAAGGAAGTTTCCTTTTCTATCTCACCTGCCTATGTTTCATAGTTCTTTCTGACCTCTCCTTCTTCTTTCCTAAACATATTGAGAAGAATGTGACAAAACAAGGAGGCTTACAAGAGGAACCAAACCAACTCAATTCATCAAGTCTTCTCTGAGCATTTTTTATATACTTAGCTCTACATTCCTGATGGCGATGAGAATTTGTTGTTAGGGGAAAGATAGGAAAGTGTTTGTTTATTTTTTATTGCCATTGCTTAAAGCAAAACAGGAGGCAATGATGCAAATGTAGGATAAGGTACTGAGGTTTAAAGAAGATTCTTTTTCTGGTCAGTCAGAAGTAGGAAGATATTTCAAACTTGAAGAGTTTACTCGGTAATGTAAGTATGAGGTATAGTGGTAGTGCTGTTTTCATCAGTTTTAGAAGTTGGTGCACACACTCTTACTGTTATACATGTGCATAAGAGATGTTTGAAGTATTTGAGAAACTCAGTTATTTGGAAGCAAAGATTATTTAAATAGTCTTAAATTGAAAGCAACAGAAAATTAACATTAGTCACAATGTTATTAGCTAAACCCTAGACCTTACGTGTAGGTTTCACCCATTTCATACTAATGTCCTTTTTCTGTTCCAGGATCATATCTGGAATCTCATATTGGTGGCATTTAGTTGTTATTTCTTCTTAGTCTCTTCCAGTCTGTGCCTGTTCCTCTTTCTTATCTTGTCTCTCGTAACCTTGACAGTTTAGAGGAGTACTGGTTAGATATTATAGAATGTCTTTCAATTTTGTGTGATGTTTTCCTCATGATTGGAATGCAAGAATGTCATCAAAATGGCATTGTCTCCTTCTCAGTGTATCATATTAACATACTTGATTAAAAATACATTGTCTCAATTAATTCTCATAACAGAAAAAGAAAACGGAAATTAGAAAGGTAAAATTAAATAATTTGCCTAAGATCACACACCAAGTGACTGAGCCCCCATTGGTAACATTGGTGAACAACCCTTGGTTCGTTTATTTTTATAAAGCATGTTCTTATATAGAGATGTATTCATATTGTATATTTGCAGAAACCCAGTGGAAGTTTTTTGTTAAGTCTAAATTTGTTTCTCCCTTATGGATAAAAGAATTAAATTAATCAAGTTAGAGGTTTCTATTCATTGCTGACTATGATGTATAGGTTTTGTCTAACAGAATGACCACCATTGTGCATTTATCTGTTGGGCAGCTAGTGACATTTTTGCAGACTATTCTGAATTCTCAATGCCTTAGGGGAAGGCTATACTCTCCGTAGCTTGCAAACAAGGGTCTTCCCAGTTTTAGTCATCAGGGAACATATTAGTCTTCAAAGAAAGGAAATCAGATCTTAGATCTTTAAGAGAAGGAATTTCTTCTCCCTTTCAATGTGTCATTCTCTTAGGCTCTTAGGCTTAGACTTGAAGATAGCTGATGGTGAGAGGTACAGACAGGTTCCTTCCTCCCTTTCTGGAAAGCAGAACTGGTAAGGAACGGGTCCAGAAATCAAACATGTCTTGAAAACTAGATTTGCTTTTCTCATGTTTCTTCTCCCTCCTCCCTCTCCTTTTTAAGGATTTATTTATTTTTAGAGAGAGGGGAGGGGAGGGAGAAAGAGAGGGAGAGAAACATCAATGTGAGGTTGCCTCTTACATGCCCTGTATTGGAAACCTGGCCTGCAACCCAGGCATGTGCCCTGACTGGGAATCGAACTGGTGACCCTTTGGTTTGCAGTCCAGCACTCAGTCCACTGAACCATAGCAACCAGGGCTCTCTCCCCCCTTTCTTACCTTCCAGCTTTAACACTTCCTTCCTTGTTTGAGCAATGTCTAAAGAAAGCAAAGAACCTTGCAGTAGCTCTCCTTGGTCACAGTAAGATAGGGAAAAGTACTGCATTTCTGGGACACTGAAGGGGAAGAAAGAGATGGGAATAGAACACTTTATAAACTATACATGAATCCTGGGTAGGACTGCAGATGATATTAAGAATTGCTGTTACTATTGTTACTATTTTAAGTATGATAAAAGTATTGTGCTACATTCCTTATCTTTTAGAAATATACTAAAATATTTAGAGATAAAATATGCTATCTTGGATTTCTTCAAAATAATCCTTGAGGGTAGAGAATGGTGTATAGATAAAAGATGAATGACCATGTGTTGATAATGGTTGATGCTGAGAATGGATATGTAAGAATTCATTATACTATGTTTCATAATTTTGATTTTGTTTGAAATTTTCAATAATGAAAAGATTGAATGATTTTTATTGATTTAAGGCTTATGTTACATTAATAACTGCAGCTGTTATCTATAACACATGCTTTCATATTTTCATGTTCATCAAAACACTTTCATTTTTATCATTGACTTATCTCATACTGTTTGATACAAATTTGAACCTATAAAATAAATGTATAATGATAAAATACCACTTTCATCCATTTATACGTTGGAGTTCCACATAGGGTTTTATTAAAAAGATTTTATTTATTTACTTTTAGAGAGAGGGGAAGGGAGGGAGAGAGGGAGAGCAACATCAATGTGAGGTTGCTTCTCATGTGTCCCCCCTACCTGGAACCTGGCCCACCACCCAGGTATGTGCCCTGACTGGGAATCAAGCCATTGACCCTTTGGTTCACTGGGCCACACCAGCAGAGCCCACGTAAAGTTTTATTTGAAAACAGGTTGTGCTATTAAAAAAATGGTTTTTAAGATTTTATTTATTTATTTTTAGAGAGAAGGGAAGGGAAAAAGAAAGGGGAGAGAAACATTGGTGCAAGAGAGAAAAATCAGTTGGTCGTCTTTCATACGCACCCTGTTGGAGACTGAGCCCTAAACCCAGGAATGTTCTCTAACTGGAAATCAACCAGTGACCTTTCAGTTTGTGAGACGACACCTAACCAACTGAGCCTCACCGGGCAGGGCTGTGCTTTTAAAACATTTTTAAACATTTATTTACATTTTAGTGTGTTTTAAACATTAAGAAAAAAACTTAGACAAGGCATAGTCCATAGTAGGAGAATTAAGTGTTCTACAGTACATACTGGAAAAGAATGGCACCAGAATTAACAAAAGGTGTTTAGATTCTAATAATGTGACTATGACTAAATATTTTTGGAGATGGTAGCAATTCACCAGCTATAGAAGAATGGAAGAAAAGTCAGAGATTAACAGACCCTAGATCTTTCCAAGAGTGTTGGGATCAGTGTTAGAGCTGAAAGGGGCCTAATAGAATCAACCTAGTCATTTTATGCTAATTCTGTTTTTTCTTTAAATATATTATAGTTGAAGCTTCCTGTCATAATGAAGATGAAACAATTGAAACTATCGAGGCTGCTGAGGCACTCCTCAATATGGATTCTCCTGGCTCTGTGCTGGATGAAAAACGAATGAGTGAGTAGTTACGTGCCAATGATTGTTCATGTTTATATACTTTGACAATTATTCTTGCCGTCTCTCTCTATTAAATTGTAAATGTAAAGAGACGTGAGGCCATATTTTATACTTCTTTTTGTTTCAAGAGTATTACTACTTGATGAACCTTTACAAAAGCATTCAATTAAACAAGACTTTTTAAAAAAATTGGGGAGTGAGACCTTTAGGAATAAAAAAGTAATTTATATAGTTGTCAGAGGGCAGATTATGCAGAATTTCTTCTCTTAACCTTATTGGTAGAAGGCTTAGGGTTCTTAGGGCCCAAACTATTATTACTTAGTGATTTCTGTAGATCTTCATCAGTAGATGGTAAACATCCATTTAAAAATTTTCTAGCACTTCATGGCATAAAATTCACTGCCCCATTTGGTCTGCTTTTATTTATTTGTTGTTGGGGGGAG
>PVIA01012996.1:0-34575 GCA_004024845.1 Tonatia bakeri | reverse complement strand
AATGAGTTTGTTAGAAATTAGGCACTGGGGACACCAAATACTGATTGCTGTTTGTTGTTCGAGAGCTGAGAGGACTGAAATTTGGGGAGAGAAATCTCCCTTTCTGATAGCAACATCCCAGACTATTAAGAATCTTTGCAAAAATCAATGGTGGTCTGAATTATTCAATTTGTGTAGAACAGCTAGAGTGGAATGTAAACAATTTGGCTTCCACCAATAGATTCGAGCCTGGAATTTATTATGAACCTCCAAATTAAATACTCCCAAAGGAGGAAGAGAGGGAGAGAGAATGTCAGATTTGAGAGCATTAGTCAACCAAGCTGGCCCCTGCACAAACTCCCATGCTCTTCTATATTTGCTAACACAAAGAGCAGACCCACTGGCACATCACATGCTGGTGAAACCCTTGGTTCCTTGCTATGTTCAACACACACTGGAATAGGCTATTTCATCACCTGAGCTTTGCAACTTCTTTTTTGAATAAGTGGACTATATACTAAACATTTAGAAAAGCTTTCCTTCTCCAATACCAGAAAGCCCAACCATAGGTCTATGTACATTGTTGCCAATGTGGCATAATTGAAGGTATGCTGGGAAAATCCTGTTTATCCCCAAATAGCTCCCCTCCATGGACACCTCAGCCATGAATTTATTAGGATTGGACATTTCAGGAATCAGAGGCAACCATGGAAAACAAAGATGCATGGGATTACTCAGGGATTCTTACCCACGGTGGAGGGGACCGATGAACAGGCTTCAGGAGTTCTGGGATCCCCTCAAATTATTTGAGAAATATGCAAGTATACACATGAGTGCATTTTCAGCTAAAATAACCCAGGACTTTCATTGTGTTTTCGAAGTAATCCATGCCCCATGAAGAGAGAAGGAGCTCAGGAGTAGGTCAGGAGAGCTGCATTCTGTGCTTGATGGGCTCCTAACCAGCCAGGTGACTTCACAGTGAGACTTTTTCTTCCTCAGCTTAAGATTTGAAAATTCCTGAGGATCCTGCCTGGTTAAAGGTTCAGTGCTACAGAACCTTTAGCCAGGAGATCTGTATCTATCTATATCTATGTCTATATCTATCTATATCTATATCTATATCTATATCTATATCTATATCTATCTATATCATCTATATCTATATCTATATATCTATATCTGTGTCTATATCTGTATCTATATCTTTGGTTTTTGCAGAGGCAAATGGCTCTCCCTTTCAAAGATTGCTGAGGGGAATACTAAATGCTTCTTTTGTACCTGTTTGTTATGAATTCCTCCTATAGCCGAGGGAGTAGTGATAAATTAAAACATCATTACTGGAAAAAAGTAGAGAGAATGGAAGGGGAAAAGAGATGGTGGGAAGGAGGGAGGGCAAGTGAGAAGGAGAGGGGTAGGGAGAGGGAGAAATGGCTTTCACCGATCAAAGTGTGTCTGTGGACAAGTTGAGCAGAACTGACCCAAGGTGGCTGTGGGGCCTGAGCCTTGCCCTTACGCCCTCTCGCGTCTTCCAAGTATAGCTGTAGTATTCACATTTTTGAAAGTCCATTTTTAAAAGGTTTTCAATAAAACTAGAGAAGGAGGCAGGGGAATTACATTCACATGTTTATTCTCCTTTATTTTTACACTTCAAATCATCAAATCATCATGTCCTACAATGAGGGATGAAATATAATAAGGGAGGAATTTTTACAAGCTTCTTCATTTGAAGAATAGTGATGATGTGGAAAAATGACCTTTAAAAAACACTTAAACATTTAACTTTTGATCCTAATTTTTCTCCCTACAGCTAAATGTATTAAAACTAAACACATCTTGACATTATAAATTAGCACAACTGAGACGGCAGTCCACCATAATTAGAAGCCTGTGCTAGGCATTCTACAAAATAGATAACTACCACTACTATAATGCAGTTTATTGAAAATTTTATTGAGTCTCATTCATGCATAAGTAATAGAGCTGCCACTTATGAATTAAACTTTGATAAGAAAATTCAAAACCTCGACAACTTTGGCAATCTTTGTAGACTGAAACCAGCCTTCTTCCTTCGTAGACATGCTTCCTTGATTAGCGGGGGAGGGGGGGGGAGACAACACAAGGGCAGGGGACGAGGAAATCTCTTCAGTTTTTCTTCAGTTTCTTGACTGCTCACTTCTCACTCATCACCCCTATTGATCATCGACGTGAAATAATTCTACTTTTATAAGTGCTTTACTGGCCCATTTTTACTTACTACGCACCAGATGTGCTAGGCCTACTCTCATAGGGTTACTCACAGGAAAAAACCAAACGGGGACTGAGACAAGAGACAGTCTCCAGACAGAGCCTATGTTCCAGTCACCCTCAGGACTCTGAAAGCCTTCGACCATAGCTGCGCTACTGGACTTTCATGAGCTGTTTGTACTTAAAATGTATACAGAAATGCCTGGATTTCTGATCTGTAAATGCTGGCTAACTCTCATCTTCTAGGAACAGAAGTGGATGTAGCAACAAAGTAACTGGAAAATTAGCAACAATCTGAGTGTTTAACAGCAGAGAAATATGATGACATGTCATTGACAGGATGTTATTCAGCCTTTACAATGGCAGCTATAAAAGGAATGTATGCTTATGGTAGATTCTTATGCTTAAATGATAAATATTGAAAAGTAAGTAGTAAAATTTTATATATTCTTCTTCAAGGATCTGAGTCTGTAATCATGCCACATTATTATAATTAAGAAAAAGTGTACAGAAAAAAAATACGTTAGCAAAAACCAAAATGCTAACATACAATGGGGGGAGAACAGTTAAAATCGAGTGATTTTTAATTCTTCTTTTTCATTTATTTTATTTATTTTTATTTTTAATAGTTAATTTTTGTAGTATTTCTCCATTACCATGTATCCCCCTTATAGCCTTTTCCACCTGCACCCCGCCTCCAATCCGAACACCGTTGTCTGTGTCCGTGTTTACAATTACATCGCAAACTACAATATACAGATAACAAAATCACTTTTATATGAAATGAGTTAATAGTGGAGATAAACACAACTTTAACATCACTTAAATTCATGTATAAATTAAAGATTTAAAATACTTTCTCCTACCCAACTTGACTCTTCAATGAAGTCAAAAGCAAAATAACAAAAATCCTGTTGTCAGATCTGAAAGTTAGTAAAATTTGGTAAAGGACCAAAGTCAGGAACAGAGCACATCCTCAAAAATAAGCTTGCTAGTATCCAATCTAGCACCCTTCCCCCCAAATTGGATGGCTGTTTCTAGCATTAAAAAAAAAGTACATCTATTAGAGAATATACTTAGGGAAATAACCTTTCTCAATTGCCTTTGAGCGCAGCATTTCAGCTGTTTTTACCTGTCTAGCACCATTCTACCATCCTCTGGCATCTTGCTCTGATTTTCCTTTGGTCGATAACTCCTTACTCATTCATGGCCCATACGGTTTTAGGGACAGCTGACCCCACCTCCCCGGTCCATAGTTATGCAATGGCTCATGCTGAGCAATCCCCAGTAGTCCAATGGGCTCCAAACTTCTCCAATGTGAGTAATCCCCGAGACAGTGGCTGGAGTGACATTCCATCCACTGGGGTTGCTAGGCCCGTACACAGACACCTGCTGCTGTAGATGATACTAATTACTACCATTAGACAGATCCTGAGAATAGAATAACCCAAAAAGCAGCACAGCCTAGAATACAGTGAGATGACTCCTTCCCACTGTATGAGATCTGGACCCAGAAATGCCTGAGACTTACTATCCACCATTTCATTCACTGAGTCAGTGAATTCTGTTACCTCCTTAAGCTAATTTGAACTTCTTGTTGTTGTTAGCTGCAACCAAGAACCCCCCAACTCACGTTTCTGCCATTGCCCAGCAAAGTGTACACAGACATTTCTGATTAAACAAATGATTACTGATTAAAGAAACCATTGCTGTTCTGTGACCATTGTCTGTGATCACTGGCCACTGCTGTAATCCATTACAGTCTTCCTCCTGCCAGCAAATATATTTGAGCATCCTATAAGGTTCTGACTGAAGAGGCAAAAATCAATTCAAACTGTTATACCAGCTTGATTTATTTCAAATGGATACGTTATGGTACCCTGTTAATTTTGGAAGCCAACAATTTACCTCAGACGTGTTTACCCACATTTGGCAATCTGAATATCTAATGATGTTTAAAAATAGGTCTCAATAAACAAATATTAGCTGATGAAACAGAAAAGAAAAATGCTTAATTAGTCATCATTATCAATCTGAATTTAGACTTTTAAATAAATATTAAACCTGAAAATATTTTTATTAGCAGTCATTCAATATAATAATTTAGATCAGTGACTCTCAAACTGCACCTTGCATCAGAATCACCTGGCGATCCTGTTAAACAGACAATCACTGCCCACGCTCCCCAGGGCTCCTGACTCAGTGGGTTTGAGGTGAGGCCTGAGACTTTCCATTTCTAACAAGTTCCCAGGTGATGCTGATGCCATGGATCCACAGTTTAAAAATCATGTATTTAAATTTTTAAAATGTTGTGCATTTTGGTGTCACTGTTGGTATTTATTTGGTATCTCTGATTAACATGAGCCCACATTTTCTGAAATCCAGGCATATTTTAGATCTGAAAATTCTGGACATAAAGGTAAAGTATTTTCAAGGTGGATGGGAAATAACAGAGTTTAAAGTAATATGGACAAAAGCTTGATTAAAATAATTCACTAAGGAAACCAATCGACCTTAATTTCCAATAGATGACATGACCAGTCAGGGACTCTGCTACATCAAGCAAAATCAGACTTACATGCTGCCCTGCTGCATTCACTAGCAAAGTTCACCAGGCCAAAGCAATCAAGTACACACAATTTCCTAGGTGCCTTTCTACCTCTGCCTAAGAGGACAAAGTGGTTTCTGCTTGCCAATAAGTATGGGTGTTGCTGAGGAAGAACAAGTAAAGAGTCAGCAAACCCGGCTAAGCTGTGTCATCTTAAAGATGAGAATGTAATTCAAAGACTCTGCTGATCCTCAGGCGCCATGCCTTGCTACTTTGTAATAATTTGATAATACTAATCCATTTAATTGAAATGAGAGGCTCTCAAACTTTACAATAGAAGGGTATAATATTAGTCAGCCATTTACAACAACATGGACGGACCTCGAGGGCATCATGTTAAGGGAAGTGAGTCCGGCAAAGACAAATGCAGTATGATCTCATCTGTATGTATAATCCAAAACAAAATAAAACCAAACTCAGGGAAAGAGAGATCAGAGTTTTGGTCACCGCGGTAAGGGGAATTGGATCGAGGTAGTCTAAAGTTACAAACTTCCAGTCATAAGACATGTGAATAGTCAGGATGCACCGTATAATACGGTGAGTGTAGTTAACATCGCTACACTTACATATGAAAGAGAGTAGATCCTGAGTTCTCATCACAAGCAAAAAAGTTTACTCTTTTTTCTTTTGCATCTGTATGAGATGATGGATGGTAACTAAACTTACCATGGTAATCATTAGAATACATATATGTAAGTCAAACTATCATGCAGTATACCCCGAACTTATCCAATGTTGTACATCAACTATATCTTGATAAAACTGGAAAAATAAGATAATACAGGAAAGGCTCTTAACTGAATTTTATAGCACCAAAGCACAACATCCTACTGACTTACTCTGGACTTGCCCCAAGGAGTGGCTGTTCACTCATAAACCATCTCATTGCCCCATCTTCCCTTAAAGCATAACCACTGATGAAAAAAGAATCTCTCACATTTTAGCAACTAAGATTAGATAATGACAGAAAACTTCAGTATAAGTTACATGTAAAACACCTTCTCTAAGTGGATATCAATATGCATAGAAAGAGGAAACACTTGAATGTTGTTCTCCCCACCCCCACACCGCAGAGAAAATCAGAGCCCTAGGATGGAGGCTAACTGACAAGCCTTCCCATTGTCCCACTTAAAGCAGGGAACACTGGGGGGCCATTTGTCCCTTCTGTAGGAGTGGGGGTGGCCAGAGGAGGGGGAGATGATCTGAAGCCAACTCCTTAACCTGGAAGAAAGACAGGACTGTTGAACATGTAGGAAAAGAGAACTGGGCAATCAGCAGCAGCAATAAAATTGCCTACAGAGCAGAGAGGAGGATTTCTAAGCATTTGGGGATGGATGGAAGTAATAGCCCATAACCTGGATTTCCCATGAGACATAAGAGAGCACAGCCCCCAGGGTTTTAACATTCATAATAGGTCACATTTCCTACAACCTGGGTGAAAAGTTTCTTCAGCCTTACCTACAGGGAATGACCCTCACGTCTCTGCTCTTCAGTTAAGCAAAAAGAAGTGTTTCTTACTGTGCCACATCCTATGCTAGCATTAAAAAATATTACTTCTCCTGGCTGGCGTAGCTCAGTGGATTGAGCGCGGGCTGCGAACCAAAGCATCACAGGTTCGATTCCCAGTCAGGGCACATGCCTGGGTTGCAGGCCACGGCCCCCAGCAACCACACCACATTGATGTTTCTCTCTCTTTCTCCCTCCCTTCCCTCTCTAAAAATAAAATAAGTAAAATCTTTAAAAATATGTATTACTTCTTCATCTAATCATTTGCATATGTATTATTGCTCCCATTATATAAATGGGGAACTGAGGCCCAGAGTGTTGATGAACTTCCCCAAAGTTAGTGATAGGAGCAGCATTGAACCCAGAACTAAAGAGTTCAAACTCTGCTCATTTCTGCCATGCAGACCCAGCATTTGAAACTTCTCAAAGTTCAGAAAAATCCAGAACCAAAAAAGATAAGTTCTCTTTGCTTCTCCAGCTAATAGGTAAATGCAAGTTGCCTTTGTCAGGAAATTCACATTTATGTGTTTGTTGTCCCAAGAGATTTGCATTGCGATATGACTGTTGGAGTGGGGGAAGGGAGCTATAAATAGAGGAAATGAATGCAATGGGGAGTTACTGATAATGTCATAGTTACAGGGGAGGGGGTACTGGCCATGTGATTACCCATCAGGTTGTTTGATAATCAATTTCCAGGTCTGCTTTTGCTAAAGGAGCTGGCAGAGATCTAAGGTGGGTGACCTTCTAAGGTGTCCACAGGAAAAGAGGCAACTGATACCATTTCCAATGCTGTCTTCAGGGAAACACCTGGATTTAATTCAGTGGTAATGAGTAATCACAGAGTTTTGCTGGTCTTTGGAATTCATAATCACTCTGCAGGGTGGGTACAGTCACCCTCACAAAACCATCTGTCTGTCTGCGGGTGCTGACCAATAGTCACTGCTTCCCGCCTCCCCAGAGCATCTCTTCCCTGATTTCTCTGTGTTGAAAAGTCGACAAGTAAATGAAAACTGTAAAAAGTGAGCGTCACTTCATGAATGCTTCATCACCTTCGGAAGTTCATATAAGAGGCCAGATTATCCCAAGATTTATTTTTGAAAAGTGAGAGTTATAAAGATTTGATCAAAATGGATGAAATAAATTAACAGGCATTTCCTACACACACAATAAAAAAATCCAGTCTCACGGGGCATGCTACTTCTGTCCAGAGGAGCAGGATTGGTTTAAGTGGTTTCTTGTTATATGCTTCATGAGACAATCCTTAAATTAGGGCAAATTAAATATGCTATGACATACAAATCAAATGGGAGAACTATAAGAATTATAAACTTTCAAGTTGATTACATTGGCATTTGTTTGAAAAGTTTTCTTTCTGGGTGTTAAGAAAAGTAAAAAAGACAAACTATGGATTAGTTATGTTGCTTAAAAATCATTAAATGGCATTGCATAGCAGTGCTGATTTAAAAATAAGATATGCTAATTTATACACTGAAAGCAGAATAAATGAAAACTGGAAATGATGCAAAATAGGTGAGTCTATCCTAGGCTTTGTCGCTTCTCGGTTTATCAGCATTAATAATAAAGTATAATTTTATAACGAAATGATTTCCTTGGCAGATAGAGCACAGTTCCCTGCAGCTGAAGAATAGAAGCCCGGTGAGTTCTGTGGCTCCTGTCTCTTGTTTTGCCACCACTTCAGCAGCGCCCCGTTGTTGTTTCAAACCTTTGTGTTCATATGCAGAGTCTGCTGCCTGGGAGATTTGAACAAAGCCTGCAATTCAACCCAGTGAGCTCTGCCCAGTAGGAATGCAAGGTGAGACTGTAACTCCCTGTCCTGGCGTTCCAGGAGCCCACACTCTAGAGAGGGATGACAGGACACTTTGTTTCTTTCGGAAATTACATCCCAGATAAAGAAAATAAGGAAATGACAAAATCACATTCTGGGGGATATACAGAGTCCATTCCTTCACAAGTTTCAATTATCACCTGCCCCAGGCTGCCAATGCAGAGTCTTGTGAGAATCACTTATTCCCCAGGAAAGAGGATTAGTGTGTACTCTCTGCTATGAAATTAGCTCCAGGGCAGAGATACACAAGCTCACTACCAAAACTGAAACACCCTGACCTGAGAGGCAGGGGAGCTTCCAAAGTCTTTCTCCAGTTCCTTGGCATCCCGATAGGTGCCTCTTGAATGAACGTGAAAGGGCCTTTGGAAGATCCTCTCCAAAGTGTCTGCTGGCAGACTGTAATAACAACATTGTTATTGCTATATCGCCAAAACAGATCCCCCTTCATTTCTTATTTTCTATGGACACTTTCTTTGCACTTTTCTCAAAGCAACCAAGTGAGACTTGCAGAGAAGAGCGGCCCCTTTATGAATGTCTGGCTTGAGGAACTAATTTGTCTGAATGTAAGTTTGCAGCACAGGACAACAGACCCACCCCAGCAGGTTATGTGCAGGAGCAGCTGGAAGCGGGTGCCCAAAGAGCTGTCGAGAGGAGTTAAACGGGGCTGTTGCCTGCCGCGAGAGCGCAGGAGGATTGCTGTGAGGATGCCCCAGAAGCCCAGCACCCAGCAGCAGAGGGCACTGGCAAGGCACGCAGGCAGAGAACCAGTGTCAGCTGACAGTCTCATGGACCAGCATTTGGAGAAAACATTTATTGGCTGCTCAGAGTAAAGGCTTGGGGACCTAATTTGAGTTGAAGAGATGGACTAACAAATGGTGACAGGCTCTCTGGACACCCTCAAAAAATGGTGGTGTGAGAAGAGACCCAACCTCCAGCCTCCTCAGGCAAAGTCAGAGGTAAGAGGCATCACCAGTGACAAACGTTGGCCAACTGGAACCTGGCCTCCTGGAAGCCCTGGTTTTTGAAAGGACTGCAGACCCTGGGAAAACATTTTACTCCTTCCACTTGCTCCTTTGGCAAGTAGGTAGTAATTCCTAGGCACAAATCAATCAAATCCAGAGCCTCAAACACTCAGAGATTAATATAAAGTGACTGGTTGATTTCAGTATAAGCTATTTGTTATGTGGAAGGAAAGGAAAATGAAAATGGACTGAAAAAACCTACTTTCCCAACTCGAAATCAACAAGAATCCAGAGAAACAGGAAAAAAGAAACACGGTGAAGAAGAGGGATTTCCTGCCTCTCCTCATCTCCCCAGTGACGACAAGAAGCAAAGTGGCTGGTGAGCCAATGAGTGATGAGAATTAGGGATGGAGAAAACAGCCCAGAAGTCTGGAAGTAAAACATCTTGGTCCTCAGGTCAAATCATCTGTGTGACTCACTGAAGGAAGGCCCCCTCCCAGCGCCCCCTGCAGCCTGCAGCCTGCCTGCCTGCCTGCCTGCCTGCGGGTAAGTGGAGGAGAACGTGAGGGTGCCGGGGGAACAGGAGAGGATCTAGCACTTTGACAACTGTCATTTTATAATGGGTGAGTATGGGATAAAAATGAATTTTTAAACAGATCAAACTTTAATCTGTTCACTACACACTTACTACTAGAATGCACCTTACTAAAAATATTTTTGAAAAAGTTCTTTTTTGAAATTGTGAGCTCAGCTGTCTAAGAAACACATAAGATTATTGGATAGGTATGTTTTTATATTTTTCTCCAAAATGTATTACCAGTGAATTTACCAAATTTACATCTGGCTGGCATCAAGAGGTTGCAGTATTATATAATTATTATAACATCAGTGTTATGTTCAATATGTACTTACTAATCTATTATAATAATTAGTTGGTAATGAGCATGGTTTGGATGTTTTCCCGATGATCAGTGAAGCCCTTGCCCCTCTCCAGGGAGACCTTTGGAATCGGCGCCGGACGCCGAGGAGCAGACGAAGCCACAGACCAGGCCTGTGCCCCAGAACCCACGTTCATCTCAGCCAATGTCCCCTCGCGGCTTTAGGGGAGAAAATCTGTCTGTTTTCTCTCTTTTCTTTTTTAATCCTCACCCAAGGATATGTTTTCATTGATTTAGAGACAGAAAGGGAGGATGAGTGAGAGAGAGAGAAAACATCTACCAGTGGCCCCTCTCATATGCCCTGACCAGGAATCAAACCCTCAACCTCTCAGTGTACAGGACGATGCTCCAGCCAACTGAGCCGCCTGGCCAGGGCCCTGCATGTTTTATTGGTCTCTCTCTAATAGAACTGGACTGCAAGGAAATTTTTGGTTATTTGGATTTCTGAGGAACCCATTTTATCATATGGATTTAGGACTAGTTGCCCATCATATGCTGTTGGCCTGTAGTTACTTCTCTTTCTGACCTGGAGTTCCGTGCAGAGCTCCTTCCCCAAATTACTACCCACATACGTAACGGGGGGCAGATTCCTCTAAATGAACTCATCATCACTTCAGTATTTTATGAGATTACCAAAACCAATTTGACTTTGGCCCTAGGCACATACAAAGCAAAAAACAACAATGATGTCACAGGAAATGGTATTTTTCATGTTTCTGAGAAAGCTCCTGTGGATTTGACAAAATTAAAAGAAAATCCTCTGCTTTCAGAAAAAAATAATCCACCCTGATAATGTTCTTTGTCAAATTTTTAAAAGTATTTCTTTTTTTCTTTGTTACGTTGAAATACTGTCCTTTCAAAACAGGCACATTTTACAAGCGGTAACTTTTTTAAAGCAGCGGACACTTGCACTCTGGAAGAGCCCCACGCCACTACAACTGCTGAATGCCTGTCCACACTGAACTTGTCCGGAGAGGCTGGGCCTGCCCTCGGTGCAGGTAACTGATTAGAAAACCAGAAATTCAATTCAGTTCGCCAAGGGCAATTACATTTGGAAAGTTAAAATCACAAATAAAAGCAAAGACATATTTTAAATAGTTCTGAAATAAGAGTAATTACCAAAACTAATACTGTAGATATTCTCATGCCCACAGCAGCTTGTATTTGTAATCTCTTCCCACATCCGGATATTAAAACCCCTGATCCATTCCAGTACTTAGCACTCTGCTCTGGTTATAAACGGAAACTATTTCCCACTACCTAGGTAGTGAGGCCCCAGGGTTGGGGGTGATTTGAATCCTAATGGATTAGTTCACCCTCAAAATGCTGCCATCAGAAATCAGAGTAAGTGAATTTCTTCCAACACTTCATAGACTTATTACTATAACATTAGGGTGACTCAGCATGTAAAGGCAATATCTGTTTCACAGGGGCATTTTTTTGGACCCCAAACTGGAGTCACTATATATTTTTTTCTTTTCCGAGGCCATGTAACATTTTCTCCTGACAAGCTATTAGAGTTTACAGAATGCCGCAGTTCTGTAACTGGGACTGCTCATCAATCATAGTGCTTTCCAAGTCATAGCTTGTCATCTTCACTCAGGACACTTGGTAAGCTGTGTAGAAGCATCACGTCTAGAACTACTCAGATAACCACTATGCAAAGAGGTGCCAAGATTTGAGGTTTGGTTTCCCACTTATACTCATGCCACACTAGGCTTAATCATACTTTGTAGAATAAGGATTAAAATGCCTAATTAGCTGTAACTAAGCAAACTGAGGCCTTTTAATTAATCAAGCCAGCCAGCTTTCAGTTTCTGACATCAAAATTTATACTCTCTGTAATAAAAAAAAAAAAAGCAAGGCCGCAGCTACATAACATTAAACCAACACACAATTAACAGCACTTTGTTCTAATTATCTCTGGGCACAATTAATGCTGGCCCCATGGCTCATTTTTCTTCTTTGATCGCTCTAAGAGTATTCATGAGATTAGACCTTGATGCATTAGCCTTCTCTAAGATCTGGGGTTTTCTTACAAGTTCCCACACAAATCAAAGCCAGGCACAGTAACATATTTATTCAGATTAATTCTTGACATACTGGCTTTTTCTAATACGTGCGGTGTTGCTAGCAAGTTCTGTGCAGATCTGGCCTCAGTGATGCAGAGCAGTCACAGGCCCCCTAACCCTCAGACTACTACCTCACACAGGGCATTTTCCTTTACCCTCAGCAGCCGGTCATAACTGATAAAAGGTTATGTCTTGACAGGAGTTGGAAGGCTGAAAGTGCTGCTGTTTTACAGGTTGTAGATACTAACAAAGCCCAAGGTAAGAGGAATCCTCAGCTGCCTATTACTATTGGGAAACGTAAACTGCAGAGAAGTTCAGTTCCCGCACATCAATAGTGAAGAGACAGGCAGAAAGACAACAAGCGCTGGCCACAGGTTCCTGGAGACTGGCACCACTTCAATTTATGGGATACATATATTTTTTCCTACACTCCAAAGAAGTTTATTCCAAATTCAATAGGGGCCTAAGCTTTCAGGCCGTAAATATTCTCCCATGGTTCAGGTCTGTTTGCAGCGCCACAAGCGTGCTCAGCCACGATGCTTTATGCTACAAAGAAGGGTGGACGCTCTGGGAGGAGCTGAACCTCCAGGGCACTGGATGCTCGAGGAGTGTTAGCTAGGACCATCGCTAAAGAGGTTAGAGGTTTGATTAGAAGCTTCGTGAATTTCAAAAACAAACACTGTTAGCTCTTAATATCTCAGTGTTGGATAGATGGGTAACTCATGTACTTGCACTTACAAGTCTTTCAGTTTAATTTTTGGCATATGTACCCAGGCTCCAGGCTGACCCTCATCCTGATGGCTCCCTGAAGACATTTTAAGCTTTGCTGCTTATATCCAGGCAGCTCCTTCTGCCATTCCTCTCACTGCTTATCTCAAAAGACTCAGTTCAAATGGCATCTTCTTATCTCCTTGCCTCCTCCAAACAGAGTTAGGTACTTTAGGTACTTTATTTGGTACCTAAAACAGTTAGGTACTTTATTTGGTACTCCATTGACATATATATATATATACTCCATTGACACACACACACACACACACATATAGATATAATTTTATAAACAGAACTATGGTGACTCTGTTTTTTATCTTTATTTTATTTTTAAAGATTTTACTTAAATACTTTTAGAGAGAGGGGAAGGGAAGGAGAAAGAGAGGGAAATATCAATCTGTGCTTGCCTCTCACATGCCCCCCTACTGGGGATGTGGCCTGCAACCCAGGCCTGTGCCCTGACTGGGAATCAATCTGTGACGCTTTGGTTCAAAGGCCCACACTCAATCCACTGAGCTACATCAGCCAGGGAATATTTTTAACTTTTAAAAACATTAGCATTTATTATTTTTATTACGTAAATTAGTATATGATTGTCTTTCCTCCAACAATGTGTCCCAAAGGCAGAGAAATGCTCTATGGATCTTTGTAACTCCAGCATTAGTAGGAGCCCAGGCTTAGTGACAGCCAAGAAGAGAGAAGGAAAAGAGTGGGGAAAGGAGGAGAGGGAGGAGAAGAGAAGGGGGGAAGGTAGGGGAGGAAAGGGGAAGGGAAGGGAGGAGAGGACTGCAGGGAAAATAAGGGAGATAATATCTAAGTAGCGGCATACCTTTCTGAGTAGTATTCAAGCAATTCCGACATTTAAAGAACTAAAACCAAAGAACTTTGCCAAATCATGACATTGATGGGACTGTCAGTTGTGATGCTCCACCCTACAATGGCCAAGATGTGAGCTTGTACCCATGACATCCCTCCCTGCAGACTAGGAGTGTGGATGAACTATGAGGAAAGAGATTCAGCCTTTGCACGGCTGATCAATGGGTACAAGCTTGGAAGCCCTGGTTCCAATTTTACCGCTGTACAGAAAGAGCCTGCCTAAGAACGAAACCAACTAGAGGACAGCAAAGCTGCATGGCAGAAAAAAGTCTCCGATGTGGTCTCTTCATCCCCCGTTCCACTTCCGTTTCCAGTTACATGACCATTCTTTGTTTTGTTCAAGACAGTCTGCACAGGACATCCTTGACTTGTGACTCAAAGAGCTATCACAGTGCCTTCACAAAATAGCCAGATTGCCTGAATTGTAAAGTTTTCTCAAGACTGTAGATCTTTGGTGTAGTTTCAGCAGCCCATGGACCCTCCTATCACTGTCTTCTATACTGAGCAGGAGCGGTGGCTCCTTGGGGCTGCTTTGGGTGCCTTTTCCCTAACTGTGCTGCCCTCATCTGAGCCATCCCTGGGACTCCTAAGTGGATATGAAAAAATCTGTTTATCTACATAACTTTTTTTTAAAGATCACATTTTAAATATTGGAATATTTAACATATTTGTGTTTAAAGGCTTATGGACCTGATGTGTATCACAACATCACAATAATGAAAAAGTGTCAACGACCTCAGTAGCCAAGAGAAGGGATTCAATAAATGGTACTCAGCATCCATTTTATAAATTACTACACAGCCACTAAATCCTATTTTTAGGAACACCGAGGAACATGGGAAAATAGTCTTCATGTCACATTAAAAGGCAAGCTACTAAACTGTATAAAGTGATATTTTATGGTTTCCTAATTTGATTAAGTACAACAAAGAATAAAAAAGACTGGAAATAAAAATACTAAAATGTCAACAGCGGATATATCTGCTTGCTGTAGTTCCAATATTTCTACTTCCTTATATTTTCCTAATTTTCTATAAGGTGATTATTTACTACTTTTATAATCAGAAAACTGCTAGCACAAAGTTATCTACTGACATAGGCAAGGATTTATATTTTTTTACTTCAAACCCCTTTACCACAGGGGAGTTTTTGTCTCTGACCCTAGTGCAGGTGACCCAGGATTGGATACAATTTAATCAGGGGACATGTACCAGATACTTTAGACAAGGACGTCTGGGGTCACCTGTCAGCAAGCTGTCACAGAGTCTAAGAACGGAAGGAAACGGTTAAGGATTTCTATTTAGATTACCACCAGCTGATTTATAACTTCAATTTTATTTTTTTCACATTTTCTTAGAATTAGTGAGGATAAAAGTGAGGAAGCTTAGATTAAACTCCACTGAACTAAACCTAAGTATTTGAAAAGCTTTGAATATCACTCTAAAAGCTGTATCTGTGGTTCTCAATCCTGGCTGTGCATCGGAATGACCTGCAGTTGTTATAAAAACACACATTTAGTCCTCCATCTTAGACTTAGAGACTTGAAATTTCCCAGGTTGTCTTCTAGGCCTCTGAATTTCTAAAAGTTCTGCTTCTGCACAAGGTTTGTCCCTCTTGTCTGCTTGCAGGTTTCACTTGTACTTTTCTATTCGTTTCTCTTGCACTGTGGATTTCTCCCTTTCCACGCGATCATTCCTCTACATGTACACTAGCATGCTCTGATGTCACCTCTCTGATACTCTGTCTTTGTTTGGTTATGACGCTCCCCACGTCAGCTCAATCGCAGGAACACTTCTCAAAAGAGCTGTCTGTCCATGCTGACTCCACATCATTATCTTCCTGCTCACTCCAAAAACAAAAAACAACAAAAAAAACCCGTTGCTGTCATTCTTTTAGCTGACCCACCCCTTCCAGAACGAGTGAGGAATTCTGTGTTTTATCTTTCCTATTCTCTAAGCTGCATCGACAGGCTGCCCTTGAAACACTGTCTTCCTCAGGTGTCTCTGACACTGCCTCTGGCTCCCTTTCTGATTCCCTGCCCCACCTGAACTCCTCTTTCCTAGACACGTCGGCCGGCTCTTCTTTCTCAGCCAGACCCCTGCTGGAGGGGCAACCAGGGCTCAGTCCTTGCCCTTGAGACCCACATTCACACTTATTTCTACACACCCTTACGAAGTCCTGCAATGTAGACTGTCATCTATATGCTGATGACTCTCAAATCCCTATCTCTAGCCCTGACCTTGGCCTCTGATATCCAGCTGCCTATGGAACACCATCCCTCGAATGTTTAACAGGCATCTCCACTTAACATGTATCAAAAAACCTGATGATAGTACATTCTTCCCGGCAAGTCCCTTGTCCTCCGAGCTTTGCCTCTCTCAGAAATTTGGTACAACCCATATTCAGTTGCTAAGGCCAAAAAACTTGATTTCTCACTTTCTCTTATACCTCACATCCAATTCATCAGTAATTCCAGGTTTTACTCCTAAAATTTATTCTTACTTGACCATTTCTCAGTTGCATAGTACAGCAGAACCATACAACTGGGGCTCAAATTCTGACTCTCACTATGTGACCTTAGGTAAGTTATTAAAAGTTTCCGGGGTACAATTTCCTCACCTTTAAAATGTATATGATAATAATCATACCTACCTCACCCACAGGATTGTTCCAAAAATTAAAATAGTGTATATATTTATTAACTGGAACAGTTCTTAGAATATAGTAATCCCCATATAAGGGCTTGCCAATCTAGACATCTTTATTATTCACCCCTCAAGGGTGAATATATTATAATACTTATTATATTATAATAATGATATAATCATTATTATATCATGGAGTTCAGTGATATTATTCTACAGTATTGTTATTATTCCCTACTAGTCCTAGGTACCTACCCTAGACCAGTTTACTAAGGGCTTTCACCTGGAATCTAAAACAACCTCCTACCTGGTATTCACTGTCTTGCTATTACAGCCCATAAAGCAGCAAGAGCTGTCTTTCTAAAGCACAAGTCAGATCCTGTTACGTCCCTAGGTAAAAATCCCTAATGGCTCCCATTTACATTGATAGTTATGTTCAACATCTTCACTGTGACCGTGGCCTGGAAGGCTTTACAAGGCCTGGACCCCATCTACCTCTCTTAACTCATCTTCCAATTTTTTAATCTTCAAACTTATATCCTAGTACAAAGTTATTATTTCTGTTTCTCTAACCTGCCAAGCTCTCTACCATCACTGGGATTTAAAACTTGCAGTTTCTTCTTATTCTTCACACAGATTTTCACTCAGCTGTCTACATTTTATTATTTACATTATACTCAACTGGCTCCATATCAGAGGCCATTGGAGGTAAATACCTCTCCAATTTTCACCCCCACTCTCCTATTATTATATCACCAAATTTTTCTTATTCAGAGGCACTTTTTAGCCTTTTTAGTTGCTCATTTTCTTATTTATTATGTTATTAACTATGTATTTTTTGTCTGTGTCCCCTGGGGTTGAAGGGGCTATGAAAATGGATCTAACCCCAGTGTCTAGAACAGCATTTGGCCCATAAGAGGTATTAAATAAATATCTATTAACTACAAACTCAACATATAATTGTGATATGCAGCCAAGTTGAAGACTTACTATGTTAAACTACCTCATTTTAAGCAAGAATTGCTGATTAAGAAAAATGCTTATGCTTAGAGTTGTAACAGCCACACTCCCAGGGAAGGCGCGACAGAGCAGAAAAAGCTGTTAGTTACTCCAGCACATTCACGTGCCGTGTTTCTCTGCACAAAATACACTCACCTCCAAGAAGCCAAGTTCTCCCGACCTTGAGGCTACAGCTAAGGTGTGAGCATTTACTTGGAGGCTCAGAACTACCAGGGGCCTCAGGTCTCTTCTCCCCATGGCTAGAGTCTGGGAGTCAGAGATGCTAAGGGAGTTGACAGTGAGCTAAGGGGATTTCATCTTGGTTTCTAGTCAGGTATGAAGTTGGTCAATGAGTAGGCAGACAGGGCTAAGGGTGATGAGGGAGGGGACACAAAAAATTTCAAGGAACATGCCATGAGCAAACCTGGGTCCTGGAGCCAAAACCTAGGAAGAGAGAAGAGGGAAAGCATAAGATCAAGTCAGTAGATTGTGGAGGTCAAATCTGAGAAGATCCCTTGAATCAATAGTGTGGGATGAGGTGGAAAGCAGGAAGTGGTCCTTTGCTAGAAGGGGCCTGAGACATGTTAAAATTGATGAGTTTTATTCTGAATAAGCAGTCTCTGAGATAGTAGCCTTGAAAATCTAAATTGAGAAAACAAAAAGAAAGAAAAGAAAACATCACCCATAACACTTAAAGTTATAGAAAGTTAAGTGGTGTCCAGGTCATCCATGGGGTCCCTTATGGCAGAAATACAAAATATACCAAATGGTTTCTCCACCAGACATCAGGACTCTAAACAAAAATTATTAGTTCCAGGGAAAGTAGTTGCTGGGAGGTGAAGTTAAGTGGCCTACTCTTCTTCAGGAACAACTGAAAATTACTGAAACCAAGACACTGAGCAGAGAAACAACTGCTAAGAAGAGAAAGGAAATATATGTGTATGTGTGTGTACTGATATTGTTTTGATTACTGGTCCCAGAGTTCTTTCTGAAAGGTAAATATCTTATTTAGAAAAATACCTCAACGAGCTCAGGGAATGGTATGGAATGAGATCTTGAGTGGACTTCAAAGACCTAAAGAACCCTGAATAATAAATAATGGGGGACTTGGCTGAGAGAGGGAGCAAGCAGGAAAGAGCTGGCCATGCTCTAGGGGAGGAGGCTAGGGATTGAGGAGAAGGGCAAGTGTGAAATGTCCTGCAGCTAAATGACTCAGAAAAATCTGAGCTGTCTAAAGACCAAGTTCAAAGCCCTTAGCCTGTGAAATATTCTGCCATGACCACATATCCTTTGTGGGGCTGGATTTTGTAAAAAACCAAGTAATCAGGCTCTGTTTTACATGATGTTGGAAAGAAGATCGAAGGATTTAAAGTTGAGTGAAAGTAGCAATTCAACCCCAGAAAAAGCCATAGGAAGGAACAATTCTGAGGTAGGGGTAACACTAGACTTTCCTCATGCTAAGGGATACTGTGCCTGAATAAGATTTACTTAATCCTCAAAGTCAGGGGATCCTCAATCTAGGTTGTTTTTAAAGATTCTCATGATATGAATCAAGACTATAGTATTATCAGCCCTGGCTGGTGTGACTCAGTGGATTGAGTGCCTGCCTGTGAACCAAAGGGTCACTGGTTCAGTTTCCAGCCAGGGCACATGTCTAGGTTGCAAACCAGGTCCGCAGTTGGGGGCGCACAAGAGGCAACCAAACATTAATGTTTCTCTCCCTCTCTTTCTCCTTTCCTTCCTCTCTGTCTAAAAATAAATAAATAAATAAATTAATTAATTAATTAAAACAAAAGAAGAATATAGTAGTATCAGAAGTCAACTCTGCATCCCACACCTTCTGGGACCTGTTTGGGGAACAGGAATCAAGGAGGGCTGCTTCTCATCACCTTGAAGACCATTCCCTCTGTGTTTCCTACACCCCAGGGGCCAAGAGGCCAGAGTACAAAAATATTGTTGTTTCAAAAATACACCAATGAAAATACTTTTTTAGTTTTCTAAAATCTTACTGTATCAAAATCTACCAAAGTAATTTTAAAGAATTATATTTAATGCCCCTGCAATCTTCCCAAACAACCTTTTGTTGAAGTGCATATATCTGGGCGGGGTTCTGACTGGCCCTGAATGCACTCTGTCAGAATGTACCCTCTACTTTCCCACAATAACTGCTACCTTATGCAAATGATTACACAGAAAGTACATATAGTAAATATTTAAAAATAAAATTAAGTAAATTAGGAAACATGAAATTCATATGAAAATTGGACGAGACTATATATGTGTATATACACATATATGATACACATTTAATGAAGATCTCTTTTTATTATGTGTTTAAGTAAACAACAGCAAGATATTTGGGGGCAAGGAGAGAGTAAACTCAATATTGAGCAAAGAACTTCAGAAAACAAGCAGTAACACTCTGCCTAGAAAAAATTAATTTAGAAAATAAAATATATTTTTAAAGATTTCATTTATTTATTTTTAGAGAGGGAAGGGAGGGAGAAAGAGAGAGAGGCAGAAACATCAATGTGTGGTTGCTGGGGCCCATGGCCTGCAACCCAGGTATGTGCCCTGACTGGAAATCGAACTGTGATGCTTTGGTTCACAGCCTGCACTCAATCCACTGAGCTATGCCAGCCAGGGTGAAAATAAAATATTTTTATGAATTAAAATGGTGGGGCTTAATAACATGTAGAGATATCATCTATTGCATCCAACTAACACCATGTGCAAGAGTGGTTACCTGAAGTAGCGAGATCTCTGTGAAAGTTAAAATAAAATAAATAAAATACTGCTTCTCTTTTACTTCTCAGTAAGGGCTTAAGAAACATTGCTGCCAAAGATATTTTGACTTCCAGTAGAGATGGCTGTGTAGGCAGACATGGCTCGATGCTTCACACAACCACATCAAAATTACAACTAAAATACAGAACAGTCATCACTCAGAACTATCAGGAATCAAGCTGAATGGAAGTCTGACAACTATGGAATTAAAGACAGCACACCCATCCATACTGATAGGAGGTGTGCAGACGCAGAACAGGCTGGTCCCACACCCATGTGTGCTAGATAAAAATTTAGGAGTGACATCTAAGGCGCAAGGAGTCCCAGGTCCACACCAGGCCCCAGAACCTAGGGTTCCAGTGTCAGGAAGGTAAGTCCTCACAACTTCTGACTGCAAAAACCAAGGAGGTTTGCGTTGGTGGAAGAAACTGCTAGAACACTAAGCAGTTCTTTTTAAGAACCCACGCTTGGGCTCACCTACTCAGACTCACTCCCTCTGAGCCTCAGCACCAGGACAGTAGCTTGAAAGGCACCAGTGGTATACACGGAGAAACTGAAGTGTCCAGCATCAAGGTGAGCAAAGGCCATTGTCCCTTGTCTAAACCCTCACCCAACAGAGCTGGCAAGCTGGTCCCATATCTGAGACTCCATCAACTGGGCTAACACTGTAGGACACACCTTAGAGATCTCCAGAGACTCTGCCCCACCCACCATGCTGCCCCACTCAAGCACCTTTTCCATATGAATTGCTGATCTTGGCTCATGCTTCACAACTTCCTAAATCCTCTCCAACAGGCCACAGCTGACCTCAGGGAGCCCAGGCCTGGCAGTAGCAGCAGCCAGCTTAGATTCACAGCTTGGCTTTGCCTGGAAATCTCCAAGCCCAGCACAAGTAGCAGCCATCTCAGATTGCTTTACTGTTCAGGCTGGGTGCCCCAGCAAAACACAGATGGGGGCTCACCTTGGCCTGCATCACCTGGGAAACTCCAGGGCCAGTGCACCCAGAGAACAACTGTAGACCATGTTAGAGGACCACCACCCTGAGCCTGCACAGCTGATCCCCCATGGAGGGTGGAGGTTGGTGGTCAGTGGTTATAGCCAGTCTTTGCAGCTGACTGGCCTGGGAAAATCCCTCCCATTGATCTGCTGACAGCAACCAGGGCTCAACTACAAGAGGTAGGGTGTACTTATCCCACCTGAATGGCGCATCTCAAGTTCCCAGCTTGGGTAATAAGGGAGGTTGTACCACTGGACCCTACAGGACACCTACTACATTAGGCCACACTACCAAGACATGGAGTCAAAGCAGCTCTGCCTAATACATAGAAACAAACACAGGGAGGCTGCCGAAATGGGGAGACAAAGAAACATGGCCAAAATGAAGGAACACATCAAAACTCCAGAAAAAGAGCTTAAATGAAATGGAGATAAGCAATCTGTCAGATGCAGAGTTCAAAATGCTGTTATAAGGATGTTCAAGGAACTTAGTGAGGACCTCAACAGCATAAAAGGATCTTTCAGAAACAAAGGATACACTAATCAAAATAAAGAACAATTTACAAGGAAACACAATAGAGTGAATGAAGTTGAGAATCAAATGAATGAATTGGAACATAAGGAAGCAAAAAACAACCGATGAAAACAACATGAAGAAAAAAGAATCCAAAAAAAATGAGGGTAGTATAAGTAGCCTCTGGGACAACTTCAAGAGGTCCAACATTTGCATAATAGGGGTGCCAGAAGGAAAAGAGAAAGAGCAAGAGATTGGAAATCTATTTGAAAAAATAGTGAAACAAAACTTCCCTAATTTGGTGAGAAAAATAGATATGCAAGTCCAGGAAGCACAGAGAGTCCCAAACAAGATGGATGCAAAGAGGCCCAATCCAGGACACATCATAATTAAAATGCCAAAGATTAAAGATAAAGAGATAATCTTAAAAATAGCAAGAGAAAAGAAGTTAGTTATCTACAGGGGAGTTCCCATAAGACTATAATCAGCTGATTTCTCAAAAGAAACTTCAGGCCAGAAGGGATGGGCAAAAAATATTCAATGTCATGCAAAGCAGGGACCTACAGCCAAGACTTGTCTACCCAGCAAAGATATCATTTAGAATGGAAGGGGGGATAAAGTGATTACCAGAAAAGAAAAACCAAAGGAGGTCATTATCACCAAACCATTATTATAGGAACTGTTACAGGGATTTATTAAAGAAAAACATCAAAACCATGTACAATAAAATGACAAAAAATACACATCTATCAACAATTGAATCTAAAACACAAACTAAGCAAACAAGGAAAACTGATAGAGTCATGGATAAGGAGAATGCTTTGATGGTTGCCAGATGGGAGGTGGGCGGAGGAGAATGGATTAAGAAGTACATAGGCAGTTACACAAGAGCCAAGGAGATACAAAGCACAGCACAGGACATGGAGCAGCCAAAGAACTCATATGAATGACCCATGGACATGAACAATAGCAAGGGGATTGCCTGAGGGAGCTGGAGGAGCTGGGTTGAGGGGGACCAAAGGGGGACAAATCAGGACAACTGTAATAGCATAATCAATAAAATATAATTTTAAAAAAGAAACTAGTGGGAGCTAATAAAAAAGATATTTTTAAAATACCTCTTGATGAAATATTCTTCACAATGTTTTTTCAGTGACAACTAGGTACACTAAGACCATTTTTCACTGTAATTATAAGTCAAACTAACAATTTAAACACATGGTTCTAGGGAAGTAAGAACTTGTAATATCCTCTCATTCCCATTGTTAAAGCCAGCTAATTTCTCCTCAAGACAAAGATAGGAATTTCCCAAAATTCTCAGATAGAAACCTCAGTGTTTCTTGAGAAGGTTTTCCCACTTTTCACAGTGACTATCTTAAAAAAAAATGAAAACAGTATGAGAACCTTTTGGGAGAAAGGAGGAATTCCTGGCCACTTTCCCAGGGGAGCTGCCAGAGGTTCCCTAAGTTGTCCTCTCTTCTGTCCAAGTGTGACACCACTTGCTTAACCTCTCTACCTTCCTCCACTTCTGAATGTAATAGCTGATTTTTTTTCATTCAGAGTTCTTGTGTTAGTTATTATATCCAGATAAACAGGGAAAAATGTTTTAAGGAATGGCAGGACTCCTGGAGGAGGTGCATAGAAGAGCCCAGGTGCCAGGCATTGCCGTACGAATATTAAGTTACTGAGTCCTCATTACTTCCCTGAAAGGTAAGTCACTATTATTGGCCTCATTTCTGTAGTTGAAGAAACAGGCATGGAGAGCCTAATTAATTTGCCCATGGTTTCGAGACTAAATAGAAAGTATAACTAGGATTCAAACCAAACTCTGGGAGTCTGGTTCCAAAGTCATAATCTTAACAAATTTGTATATTATTGCTGAGGAAATTAAAGTAGAAAGGGTATGCCCACTATAGACCATGTGGTAGATTCCAGGCAAAATTTCAGGAACCAATCATAGAAAACAAGATTTCTCCAATCTTACTTCTTCACTCTGCTGAACTATTCGGGATTCTTTAGACCCAATGGGAGAGCTACATTTTTAGAGGTTCTGAATGAAGGCCCCTTGTACTTAGCTAAGAGATGGGCCATCCATAGTTCTTGCTTAGAAGTCATGATGTCTCAGTTCTACAGGTTAACAGGAGATTTACTAAAAGGAGACGAGCCCACTCATAGAAAAAGACATCTTTGCAGAACCTCTCAGCATTTGAAATCTCAATCAAGAACTAATACCTGGAATGTTCTTTGAGGACTGCAATACACATTCAGGAATTAACACTTGAAGTGACGTTAAATGCCATTGAGATTCCATTTGTATGAAACATAATAGCTTGGCTGTTTCAAACTGTGTCTTGAACAACTGTTATGGTTCAAAAACCTCTCTGAAGCACCCTTTAGCTAAGCTTCATCTCAATGTTCGTGATTTACACAGTGAACTTCTGCAAAGATTTTTTATGAAATAATGGTTCTGTCTAAAATTCATTTTTACAGTTATCTTTACATTGTATTAAGTATTTATTTATTAATTTACTTATTCATTCACTATACTAGGTATTGAGTAAACAGAGAATTATCAAACAGCCTCTCCTTTCAAGAAACTTGCAATTTTAGGGGAACTGATCCAGTTTGAGTGCTAGACTGAATTTAAAGTGAATTATTGTCTGATGTCCTCTGGTTAAGGCAATACAATCACAGTCACTGGGTCAAGAGTCTTTGAGCACAATGGGAAGACTAGAACCTATTAGTCTGGGGAACTGAGAAGTGAGAAAAGCAGATTTATGCTCAGTCAAAACCAAAGTGAATGGAAGAAGCAGAACACTTATTTTTCTTTAAATGTGTAAAAATTGCTTTATTTCTTACCTCTAGAGCTTTCAATCTTTGTAACAGCAATTTGGTCTTTTCTTTCCCCTCGTCTGCACTGCTGCTTTCACTCCTTGCATCTTCATCCACCACCATGTGAAGATCTTCCAAAGCTTCTTTGTGTTTTCTCTCATCCTCTGGCTGCTTTTCCTGAAACAAGAAAGAATTATTGTTTGCAATAATCTCCACTGAAAAATAAGCAGGAGTCTACAGATGAGAATTTTGGAATCTCCTTATTGCTTTCTGTGGCTTAGGTAGAGATTTTGCTAAACAAATTCTGAGTGGTACTTATATTAGTAAACACAGTAGATATTTTTTAATGATTCCTGGCAGGACAAAGCCATTGGGTCACCACCTCGGAATACACATGTCCTCTGTCCAGTTGGAGAAGTGACCTAGCCAACAAAGCCTTGGGTGGAGTCATGTGGTTAATTCATTTTTACCTGCACCATAAAATTCAGCTGTGCTTTAAACTGGGCAGAAATAAATCAACATTTATACTTTGATTTGTCAACAGCTTAGCTCCTCAAAAAAGTATCATTAAAGTCATTGTTCATAAAGCCATTTAAATAATAAGGGAAATGTTCAAGAAATATTGACATGATAGTGAAAGAAGTAAATTCTTAGAATTCAGAATTCTAAGCTGAACCCAATTAGTTCCTTTGGCTCAGTAATGACACACCTCTTAAGAACCCCTCATTCTCCTGTTTAGCACTCCAGGATTTGTAACACAGCCTTGAGGCAGACATAAAATGTTATCTTGTCTTACCTCCCTGTTGGAGCACCTTACTCAGCCCCATCTCTGGCAGCTTTTTGGAGGTTGAGAAGGTGTTAATTTGAGCCTCATAACTGGCTCTTGCTTTCAAGGGAAAAAGAAATGTCAAGAGAACAAACATCACAAAAAAAAAGTCAACTGTTTTGTACATGCAACCAGACCCTGATGCGACAGAACCAGGTGGCATTACTCCATTACACTAATTCTAACCACAATACTGGAAACCATTGTCTTCTTGCAGCTGGTTGTCAATCATGGGTTGAATTAGCAATGATCAGAGATATTTTATATTTAGTACTAAAGTCATTTGCAAATACAGAAGCACAAAAGATATGATTCTTAACCTCCAGGAACTTATACTATCTACTTGGAGAAGAGCAGTATAACAGAAAATAACAAATAAACAGGCTTTCAAACTGTGCCCACAAAGGTGCTTTGGAGGTTTCAGAAATGTTTAATTTATTTTTTGAAAATAAGTTATGAATTATATAAGAATACCTTTGTGTATATGTACATATATATATATACATATACCTGAAGACGACATAATATCTTGCCCCATGTTAATCTGTTTTGTATAGATTGCAAGACACAATTTCTCCTGTCATCTGTCTGTATAAATACACAATTGTTTCGGAAGGTGACAGCTCTTTATGGAATCAGGCCTGTCTAATCACACACAACATGTGGGTGCGTCCACTTCTGTAGCACAAGTGAGTTCCACTCAGGTAAATGTCGGGCAAGTTTAAGGTGAAGATCTGTAGGACAGAGCAAAACTCCAGGTCATGACAGTACATTTATAGCTTTGATTCTTTACGGTTTGGTTGCCTGTCAGACTTTCATTTCCATGATGAGGAATATGAAGTCTGTAGATTTATGAACTTGACTTTCAAATGAAAAGTTTCTTCTATTTCTCTCTTAAAATTTGAGATTACTATAATTAAATCTTAAACTGGGATTGTAAAGAAAATTATCTAAAAATCAATTAGTGCTTTTCATTGTTAAGTCAATTCCATATGTGCATATATATGTATATATACATGTATGCATACACACATATACAAGTACCTATACATACACACTCATCCTGTAATAATCAGGTTCCACAGGTAATTAAACAAAGAAAAGTCACTGGTATGGTGAGTGAATAGCCAAAGGCTTTGGGATATGGCAGTCAAGATTCTAGGTCTACTATTTACCAGCTTGGCAAATAGTCTTAGGCAAACTATTGAATTTCAATAACTCTTGGTTTCTTTGTCTCCTAAATGGTTAATGAGGCAAATGCTATATATATATATATATATATATATATATATATATATATATATATATATATATATATACAGCCAATTCTCATTATTCACGGTAGTCATGTTCTATAAAGTTGCCATGAACCCTGTATTAGCGAACACTGAATCATTGCTCCTAGGGGAAATACAGGGTTTGGATCCTGTAGGCCTATGGTCACAACACATCCATCAGAGATCAATACATAAACTTGTTTTATAAATGTTTCTACTTAAAGACACTTCATGTGATACATACTGTTGATTCATCAACATTAAACTGACGGCTAACAGCCCTCTACCTCATGCCTGAACAGAGCTTACCTAACACCCATTTTCACCGTAAGGTACATCACAGCCTTTGAGCACTCAGGAACACAAGACAGCACTTTGCACTATGTTTGGGAGGCATCTTAGACAGTGAAATCACTACAGAAAAGCACAAAATGTGGAAAGCGTGGCACTAGAGCACAGAAAGGACACGGGTTTGCGGCGCGACAGTGAAACCAGAGCATTGCCTCGTTTGACCTCAGCCGGGGACGGGCATGCCAGGTGACAAAGTTTTCACCACTCTGTGGACATCCATGAAAACACCACATGTGCTGATTCTGGGGACCAATAATAAATTTAAGAAGTAGGCGAGTTCACAAATACAGAATCTACAAATAATGAGAAATGGCTGAACACAGACATACACATGCATACACATCTAAAATGTTATTATATGAAACAACTGGAAGTACTTTAAGATAAAATAGATTATGTATGAGTATTTAGATTGCACGAAACACAAAAATTATTTTATATAATTTGAAGACAGGTGATCAGTGAGGGCTGTGAGATGTGATTTCATGGAAACGGAACATGACTTATACTTTGACAAAGTGATACAACTTGAATAGTTAGAGAGGCAAAGGGTGGGATTTTTGGTCAATAAGAAAACTGAAACAAAGGCTCTCAGTCAGGAATAAGTTTTGCTCTTATTGGTTTCTGAGGAAGCCAGTTAGATTACAGTATAGAAATTTATTATTTTTTTTTGAGATAGTAGTTAAGGAATAGGATTAAAGAGCAAAAGAGAGAAATGATTCCTGGATATGAGAAAGCAAAATTCAGACATGACTTATTTGTTCATTTGTTCATCCTACAAGTGTTTATTGAGCTCCAATTATTGGCAATTCACTGTTCTAGATGCTGAAGATACAGCCAAGTTCCATGAACATACAGTTGAATGGTGGGAAACATGACAAGCCCTAATTAAGTTACATAATTATAGCTAGTGGAAGATGCTCTTGGTAACATCAAACATCACAATGGGATAGACAGTGATATATTTAGGACAATATTAGATATGGTGACTTCAGTGTAGGGCTGTCTGAGGATGTGGCCATATGAGTTAGGCCAACTGATGAAAAGGAAGCAGCTGAGCAATGGTCTGGGTAAAAGCTTTAGAAAAAGAAGGAACAGCAAAGCAAACTCCCAGTGTTAGTTTATGGAAGGGCTATAAACTTACCTTGCAGGCCAGTTTAGAACAGTCCATGTGATGGACCTACAGAGTCTAGAGTATGAATAGTAGGAAATGCGATTGGCAAGAAACCTAAACCATGGAGTGTCCTTTGAGACATAGAAAGGGGTTTGAATTTTATTATAAGTGCAGGAAAGAAGCATTGGAGGCAAGTGGAAGAGTGACAGGTTCTGATTTAAATTTCAGAAACATCATCTGAACTGCTGCAACAGAGAATGAGCTGTGGTGGTAAGAAGTCAGGAGACCAGCTGGGAGGCCTTTATATAGGCAGGAATAAAAATTAGAAATACTTGGAAAGTTTTGCATAAGGACTTACACCAAAAGTACTTTCCATACTGAATTGGTATGTTCAGAAGCCCTGGATTCAAAGTCCTCCTTTTAAACTTTTGTGCTTTGCTAGGCTAATCATCAGATCTTTTGTGCCTTCAGTTTCACCCTGAGGCAAAATGAAAAGGTTGGAATCAGTGTCCCTTCTAGTGCTAAAGTCCCAAGGATTCAATTACTAGAGACAATTTTCAGGAAGAGAATGCTGTCAATACGCTCAATGGTAATGGAGATGACAAGAGAAGAGAAAAGGGACCTGTACATTTTGTAACAAGAAGGCTGTTAATGGGGATTTGAGAGCTGTTTGGCTAAAGTGTGACAATGCTATCCAAATTGTCAGTGGTTGAGCAAAAAGAGAAAATAGAGGCAATTTTTTAAGATGCTTATTTGAAAGTTTGGCAGGGCAGGAAATGGAATAGAAAGGACTGTGACGGAAGGGCATTGGAGAGACATGTGGAAATCTTTTTTCTAGTTACAGGAAACCAAACTGTTTGAAGAACTAAAGAGAAGAGGGAGCACTGGAGATGGCAGCAAAGGTAGGAATGTATGCAGAGGAGATCTCCAAAACAGAGAAGGCAGAAGATGGAGGGCATTGATGGAAAAGTCAAGGTTTGTCAAATATGGTTCCCTGCTGCTTAATTTCCCACTTAGTATTTCTAGACCATTAGTCAGCATCTAGCTCATGTTCTTACAGAACAAGGATTTGAGTATATGTAGTTCATTGAGAACTGTAGGAAATACCAGCAGGGGAGTGCATCAGGGAAGGGAGGGAACCATTAAAGGGCATACTACTTAGTAACTGAAGCTAAATCCATGAAAGCTCAGGGAAATAGCACAAAACACAGGCCTCAGAATCATCCCACCCCAGAGGTGAGGGAGTGAGGGTGTTTAGGCACCAATCACTGAGGATCAGTGGCAGATTCTGGGCTGTCCATTTCCTGGCACTTCTAGCCTGCCATAGGCAGTGAAGCTTTGCATGCTTCTGACACAGGAGTGAGAGCTGGGAGTCACAGGGCACCCTGGATGGTTCTGTGGTGTGAGCAGGGCACTCCCCTGCAGGGAGACAGCAAGTGGGTGACTGCTCTGACGTCACACTAGCCGGGAAAGAAAGCCACACCTGTACGTGGCTCAGACTGCTCATTGACCTGAAAGCATACTTCCCATTGTCTTGTGTTCTAAAAGGTTCTGAAATGAATCCAGAAGGTAGAGTGCTCTGTCCTGTCCTTTTCTTAGCTCTTGTGTCCTTCATCACTTACCAATGAGTGTGTTAGCCTATCATGTAATAATGAGCAAGAGGGATGGTGGAAAAAATATATTTTAAGTAAGTAGATGAACCAAAGAGAAAATTAAGTAAGTGGTAGAAAAGAGAGCTGGAAAAAGAATTACACCCCTTTGACAGATCACTTGTCAGTTTCAGAAAGCAGAGCTGTTTAACTGACATTAAGCTCATATAAACATGACAATATTTTAAAAAATTTAGTATATATCTATATCTATCCACATATTAATAAACTAGATTATTTTAAAATCTGAAATTTTGGTCCCTAGGCTAATTAATTACCGGTAATATACATGATAAAAAGAGAGAAAGCAAAACAGAGGTCAGAAACATGTTTTTAAATAAAATATATCCTCCTCTAAACCCAAGAGAGAAGCCAAGTTTACTCCTGAAATTGCCAAGCTACAAAGAGAATAAGTTGGTACCAGAGGTGACCTGTCTTCATGTTTCAGTTCTTTATGGACTTCTATCAGCAGCGAATTCTATAAAAGTGAGGCTGCCACACAAACCACTTTTACTCCCCACATATTTCATATATGGTTGAGACCATAAGCTTGTTTACCTCAACAAATACCAGCTGGTATGTAGAAGCTCAAGATTTAGGAGCTCAGTTAGCATCCAAGGGTTTAAATCAAACTTGGCCTTGTCAGAACATACAGCAATCCTCAGAGCTGTAAGTTTCTCTAAGTGGACTAGGGCAATGATTCACCTTTTGCAGAGCCCTCATTTTTTGTTCTCAAATAGTCAGCATCATCAGGCCTATGTAAAATAATATCAATTGACCAGAGCTCTGGGTTGCACCTGTTCTACTGTCAGATGACAGTCCAGGGAGTTCTGTTACTCCAAAGAGCAGGCAGCAGAACTCTTCACTGACGCCTAGTTGCTGCCCAGTCAAAAATGTTATAGAGGGAACTAATCAAAATGCCCTTCCCCAAAATGTGTCTTATTCCTCTTCTGGTCACCAGTTTCCCTAGCCCAGCACACAGTGGGATTCCAGGAAGGTTTCATGAGGTCACCAGACTTTATAATCAATTAATTAATCTATCCATCTACAAATATTTACTGAGCAGCTCCTATGTGCTAGAAGATGCCAGGGGTAAAATGTGAATAAAAACACATGTGGCTCCTGTTCTCATGGAGCTCAGAGTCTTGTGGAAGGAGACAACTAGCAGTCAAATTGTTATGCACCAAGTGTCAAATAGCATTGTGATGTGTGCTGGCAAGAAGGCTTCCCAGATGCTTCAGGAATCAGTAATAACAGGATATGAAAGAGAAGTCAGGAAAGCCAGTATCCACAGTTAACACCACAAAAGTAAACCAGGGAATGACCTTGAGGTGGAAACAATGGAGGGCAGTTAAAAAAGTCTGAAAGGCTGTGCAGGTCTTTGGTCTGTGTAGCTGGGAAAAGAAATGAGACTCTGTTGGGCTGATGGGGCCAGGCCACAAGTCAAGGAATTCTGCCTTTATTCTATGGGAAGTGGGAAGCCATGCACTGTTTTCATGTGCACATGCACACAAGCGCACGTGTGTGTGTGTGTGTGTGTGTGTGTGTGTGTGGTAAGATGTAGGGTTTGAGTTCTGAAATAGTTCTCTGGTGCAGAGTGGGGTATAGTCTGAGCAGGAGTTGACGAGACTATGACAAGTTCACAAAATGAGACCTCTTAGTGTAAGTCTTCTTGTATTTTTAATTCCTTAGTGTGCAATTCTTCCTACAATGACAAACAACTAACTTTTCCTTAGGTCACTGTTGTTCGGAGACTGGGCCAATAGCCACTGGCATCAGAGTTGATGGGGGTGAGAGAGGAGAGGTGTGTTGCTTGTATTCTATTCAAACACCTAGGCCAGGTCTGACCCTAGTGAATTACATACAATATTGAAGAGTGAAGCCAGGACTCTTTAATTTTAGGGAAGAACCCAGGTCACTCTAATCTGTGTTGAAGCTTTAGAGCCTCTGGACAGAGAAGCCCCGGTACAGAACATGAATCACTTTCCCTTCAGGTAAGTTTTTGAGGTTGCACATTTGATTTAGTATTTATAATAAGTAAGTAAATGAACATATAATCATTCAAACCAATACCCACTGGAGAGTAAAGGTGGGTGGCTATTAATGGTATACTGGGACTGCACTTACAAGCCAAGCGGCTGGGACATATTCACCAACAGCTTGCTAAGTACTACTTCAGTAATAGAAGCCAGATGTTGATGTACACAACAGACACTACTCTGCATTGGTGTTGTGAGAGACCCTTGGAAGTTTTCTGAGTTCTAAGAGTCCAATGTTCACCATGTTATAGTTGTGCCTTTTCATGGAAGTAGATGACACTGATATTTTCTAACTACTTTAAATTGCTTCTACAGCAAAGGACACTATGGTTTGAAGAGATAGGTTCTATGTGTGCAATATAGAAGGAAAATTTTCCTGCTTGGAAAGCCTTCCTAATTTAAAAATAATGCTTGCTTGCTTTAAAAATAATTTAAAAATAATGCTTGTTATGACACAAGGTAAGGAGAAATCTGTCCATCGGTGTCCTAAGTGAGGTAGGAAAGCAGTAGTTGGTTGGCATAATGGGCTCACAATTGCAGGAAGAAAAGTAATAAAAGGAGTTTAAACATTCTTGCCCCTCGCCCCATGGTTAGCTCCACTGGGTGTGTGCAGTTGTCTGGTTGTGTGTGCTAAGTCTTGACCTCAGTGTGGTGGCCCTGCTGTCTTGCACCCCATCACTGGGGGGGTGACACTGGGTCTGAGCACAAGATTGTAAGGAAAACTGAAGAATCCTGAATTAGGAGAGGGGAGAGATACTGTGTGTCACATGTGGATACAGGCTGGCATTCCATTTGATAGGATAAAGAAAAATGTCATCTGTTTCTTGAGGTCCATAAAGTTCCATCTCACTGTGAACTATTCTTATTCAGGTGGGAACACAGACCCAGTTTTATCAAGTTTTAGAACTAGGAGAAATAAGAAATCTACATTCCATTTCTAGTTCTGCCATCGACCAGCTGTGTGATTTTAGTCAAGTCGCATGACTTCTTTGTTCTTCAGTTTATTTGTAAACAAAATGCACAGAAAGAGACTAATTCAAATTTGTACAATGTTGATCATCTGTGAAAACTCCTCTTTGAAGAATACATATTTAAAACACTGCTAAAGGTCAGGGATTTAATGCAGAATGAAATGACAGTTCAATGTGCCGAGAAGACATGTTACCTAATCTCTCTCTCTCTCTCTGTTCTTTCTCTCTCTCTTGAAAAAAACCCTTCCCTCTATTTGCTGTGTACTTTCTCCCTCTCTCCCTCTCTTTCACTCTTCCCCCCATCTCCCCGCTCCTCTTTCACTTGAAAACAATCTTCCCTCTTTCTGCTGTGTACGTTTCTTGGGCCCTGTAATAGAAGCCGCCTAATTTAACTTTTGCATTAGCACATTCCAGTTTTTGCTTGTAAGAAGGAAGTCCTGGTGATCCACAATGAGTGAGCAAGGACTCCTCACACAGGCAATCATGCCCAGCATGAATCTTTTCTGAAGGCATTTGCTGATGGGAGGAATAATTCCAAGTATTTCCTGGTTGCAAGGATTTAGAAAAATAAGAAGAAAATTCATGCATTCCTTTATTTTTACCATTTTTAACTCTGATGGTAAACACGAAGGCTACATGTGGAAACGTTGCATGTACGCTGATGATAATAATAGCTATGCTCTGGCCAGCCTCACTCATTTATTTTCTAATGGAGATTGCTTGCGTCTCTTACCACTGCTCAGAAAAAAAAGAAAAAACAAAAAAAAACCCCCTTAAGTTCATGTAGTTTCTAACTCGAAGGTGGCAAAATGAGATCATATTAACATGAAGAGACATCTAACTTCAGAAAGCTAGTCAGTCTTAAAACAGAGGTTTTTTTTTTTCATTTTGACCATCCATCATGTGTTAAGTACAACTACTAATTTATAGTGAAAATATAAAAAGCTATAATTTAGGAGCGATCAAATAAGGCAGACATTGGGGTGGTGATAGCATGAAAGGTTAAGTTCTTCCCAGAATACAAAAATTAATAAACAGCATCTAATATTTGTATAACACCTCAGAGTTAAACCAAACAATCTTACACATACCATTTATACACTCACAGCAATAGGGATGAGGGGTGAATATTTTAGACTCCCTTCACAGACAAGATAATAGACTTTGTTCAGTCACAGAACAAATGAATCACGGGGATGTAACATACAGAACAGGGAATGCAGCCAATAATACATCTTTTGATAGTGACATACAGTTACTGTACTTATGGTGACCATATCATAGGCTGCATAAATGTTGAATCACTATGTTGTACACCTGAAACTAATGTAATATTGTATGCTTACTGTATTTTAAGAAAAATAAAAATAAAACAAGCTCTGATGGGTTATTAAGTGACCTGCTTAACAGCAAGTAGCAGAACCAAAATATAAATTCAGTTCTGGTTTCAAATGTCATGTTCTTTCCACAAGCTCAGTTACCTCTTTCTGACTTTCCCTGTAGATCTATCCAGAATGGGGATTCTATCTGAGAAGTTGCAATCTTTACTCAGTTGTGAACCATGCTGCTGGCAGCCTCTGACCCAAGGATCCCAGACCACACCTCTAGGAAGTGGAAGATTTCATCCTCTGACCCAAGGATCCCAGACCACACCTCTAGGAAGTGGAAGATTTCATCCTCTGACCCAAGGATCCCAGACCACACCTCTAGGAAGTGGAAGATTTCATCCTCTGACCCAAGGATCCCAGACCACACCTCTAGGAAGTGGAAGAT